>JAULJZ010038272.1:0-37192 GCA_032270985.1 Heliamphora pulchella
TATTTAATAAATCTTGACAAGTAGGTTATAACCATATAATTTTAATTAAAAAAATTGGCATAATAATAAAAGTTATAATATTTTTAAAAACATAAAAAAGTTTTTTCAATAATAAGTAAAAAGACAAAAAGGCTAAAAATCAATTAAGAAAAAGGTTAAAAAAAATCAATCTAAGGGTTGCTGCGAGTATATTTGAGGAAAATGTTACTTGATTGCTCGGTCCTTAGTGGAGTCGGCCAGTCGACTATCGTACTTGCCCTACTCGTGTTTTTATAGAGTAAGGTCCTGTTTAGGATCAAGAAAAAAATTGATTTTTTTAAGAAGTCTAACTTTTAAGCTGGTTTATTTGAGCAAATATTTTTATATGAATTTTAAGGCAACTAAAAAAAATTAAATTTTTTTTCTTTTTCTTTTTTTCTTCTAGCATCTATTTTTTCAAAATATTCCAAATACTCTTACTTTTTAAAAAAAAAAACTAAATTTCTTAAAAGTCAAATTTAAAAACTATCCACAACAGGCACTAAGTTGGTCAGCTTGGCCTTATCCATGCCTTTATGATTAAGCCTGCATTTGACTAATTTTTTTAGTGACTTTTTGGCTCAAAAGCAAAAAAAAGAAGCTAATTAGTTTGGCTTAATTAGGCTTTTTTGATTTTTTCTATATATTTTTACATCTATTTTTTTACAAAAAAGTCAAAAAGTCTAAAAACTTAAAAAAATAGCTAGTCCAAACATATGTTAAATCGCATTTTTTAAAAAATAAATAAAAAAATAAATACTAGTTTTTAAGTAAATATAATTAAATTACAAATTGAGCAACTTAGTTTTTTACGTAACAATACCTACTATCCCTAAAAAAATTGGCCTTGTTTGGGCTAATCTTGGTAATTTTTATTTATTTTTATCTTTTTTAAATTTTTTCACATTCTGATTAAAAAAATTATTTCCGAATATTCTCGATGAGATGAACCGAAAAATTAAAAAAAGAAACTGATCAAAAGATGAAAAATATTTACTAAAAACGGAAATAACCAATATAAAATTTGGTTTATTTTGACATATTTTTGTCTTTTTTGAATATTTTTTAGATTTTGACTAAAAAAAATTATTTTTTCGATTCCTAACAATAGTCAAAAAAGTATAATTATTTAACTAAATAATAAAAAATTACTAAAATAAAAAAACTAAATAAAATAAATAAATAAACAATTATTCCAAATAGGGTAACAAATCATTAGAAAAAATTCCTATCGGAACCTTTTAGCCACAGGGTGGCTATTTGGGTTGCACCGTTGAATTCCTATCAAAACCTTTTTGTACCCTTTTTTTAAAAAATATTTTAAAATTTTCTATAACTTAGAAATTAGAATATATTTCAATTATTATGTGGAGAGATTTTCAATTAAAATAAAATTAGTCGTCGTCAGATAATTCGAATTAAAGTTAATTTTTTTAATTTTAAAATTTTTATAAGATAGGTAAAGTTTTTATTTAGTTAAAAGTGAGTTTAATCCAGCAAATAGGAAAAAAAATATATTTTTTACTTATTAACGTTTAGAAAGTCTTAAATTAAATTTTTTAAAATTAATTTTAAATTAATTACCAAATGAGCTCTAAAAAAATATTACCAAGGTTATCGAATGATGGAAAGAATGATAAGAGTACTTATTGCTGGCTGATATGAGCACTCATTGATGGCTCAATAAATATTGAATATAATTGTCTATATCCATTGTTATTTTTAAAAAATTTAAATATTATAATTTTTATTATACATATTAATTTTTATAAAATTTATATTTTAAAATATATTTATCGATATCCATTAAAAAGTTAACATTAAAACAAAAAGTAATTTTTTAAAGAATAACACCTCAGTTAGAAAAAAGGCTTATACATTGACTTATTGACAACGAATAAGTTATCTCCATTGAATGGGGTGGATCAAAGGCATTCAGGTTGGACGGGTCAAACCACGACCCGAGACCGAGACCCTAGCTATGGCCCCGAATGTCCTTGATTATGAGAGAGGAGCTCGACCCTGGAATGAAGGGATATCGGCCCAAGCTAGAGCTGCCATGGTTCGGATACTAATGCGCTTTAAATGCGATATAATTGAGGGAAGTACATGCATTAAATGTAATGTGGTCTAACATAACAAGCATTAAATGCGATGGAGTGACGGTTCACTAACCGTCACTAACCGTCACTCCATCGCATTAAATGCGATGGAGTGACGGCCTAAAGGACGACCAAGGTGGGAAAATTAAGGCGATGTGACGGTTAGTGAACCGTCATCGCCGCTAACTCAGAGGCGGTGCCAGAAGGGGACAGAGTGGCAGGAAGACGTGTCAGTTAGACGTGTCAGACCTAAATCAAGGACTGTAGCAAGAGGGGATTCTCAATATAAAAGGGAGGAGGATGAACACAAAAAGGGGTAAGTAGCTTTTCCAATAAAAGTTCAGTTTCTGACTTAATCTCTAACCTGATTGTTGGAGGGGCACTCGGCAATCCGCCGCCGGTTAACTCATGTGTATTGACCGGCCTGGATCTAATTCTTAAATAAATTTAATTTACGGGACTTCTTCGTACATTTGGCGTCGTCTGTGGGAATCTAATTACCAACGGATTGTTAAACCGTTGATGGCAACCCCTTCAAAGATACCTACTGTTCTTGATGAACACGCCTCACCAGATGCGGAAAGAAGACGAAGGGTTCAAAGAAGAGAGGACAAGAGGCCGGAAGGTGGGGCAGCCAAAGCTCTGGAGCCAAAGTTTGCCAAGGAATCCACACTCCGCGCGATAGGAGAGGAAATAATGAGGCTTCGTGTCTCCCTGAAGAACCAAGAGATGAAGCATCGAGAGCGAGACTCACAAGCCCATGTGGGGATCTCGTATACTGGAGAACGTGAGCAGTCGGGAACTAGGGAAGGGGTGGGAACGCGTGGAATCGATCTGGAGTTAGGAAATATACTCAAAGAGTTCACTAAGCAAAGAGAAAAGGAAGGTTTGAGTACGGAGGAAAGTAGCCACATTCCTAAGAGATCCCGACAAAAGAAACAACTTCCACAGAAATGTGACCCGTGAAAGGAGGGAGACTCGAAGTCAGCACATGACACGACAATAGACACGAACGGTGCGTGGGGAGAGGGACTTACCACGCCGTTCGCCGAGCATATAGATGTGGCAGAGCCACCAAGAAGTTTCTCCGTTCCCAAATTCAAGTCACTACAGGCAGATGATGACGTTGTGGAGCAGCAACGATGCACTAATGTGTAAGGTCTTTCCGTCTAGTCTGGGCAAGGCTGGATTAAGATGGTTTGACCGATTGCTGCCACAATCGATTGCGAGCTGAAGGGATCTCTCAAAAGGATTCGTGGCGCGCTTTGTCACAAATACAAAAATCCCAAAAGAAATAAATTCTCTAATGGGACTCCGACGGAGGAAAAAGGAATTCTTGAGGGATTACACGAGAAAATATTAGAAAGTATATAACGATATTGAGAACTGTAACGAGGAACTGGCCGTGGCGTCGTTTAAACATGGGCTTCAACCCAGAGGGAAATTAAGGGCCTCTCTCACGAAGAGGCCTCCCCAAAACATCTCAGTACTAATAAGCCGAGTGGAGCAATACATAAGGGTGGAGAAAGACGCGGGGAAGGCCGAAGTGGAAGGAAAATCGAAGGGACGAAGGTCGAGCCCGGATGGACCCAGGAAAGTCAGTCTGGGGCAAATGAGGGGAAGTCCGCCGCAATTGATCAAGGGGATGAGGGAAGAGTAGACGGGATCTCACATCCAATTAGGGGCTAATTATGGAAGAAAGGAAGTCAACACTGTATTCAAGGAGTCGATTCATAAGATTCTACCTCGAATCAGAGATATACCCTATTTCGTGTGGCCACCCAGGTTTCCCGACTACGTCATACGGGTGGCAGAAGAATAAGGGATATCGTGGAGGTGTTCTTACCATAGAGAAAAGAGTCACAAGACGGAGGATTGTCGAGCCTTCAAAAAGCACTTGGAAGACTTGGTCCAGCAAGGACATCTAAAAGAATTCATAGACGAGAGAGCAGATCAGCGAGCACCCACACCCACGAGGCGAGAAGAGCAACTCGCCAGACCCGTCAGTCACGGGACCATTCACGTAATCCACAGAGTTACAGAGCAGAAACAAATGATCTCCATGCGGGGGCAAATGCGCAGGCTCGGCCATATAGCTGATGTGATGCGAGTACAAATAATCGCAGGGAAGAGGACAAGGGTGGAGGGTAATGAAGGCATCACGTTCACAGAAGAAGACGCCAAGAGGGTACAGCATCCCCACAATGACGCATTAGTCGTGTCCCTCAATATCGCCGGGTTTAACGTTAAACGGGTGTTAATCGACTAGGGATGCTCGGTCGAGGTAATGTATCATGCTCTCTACACAAAGCTCGGTCTGCGCAACCAAGACATGGTCCCATCACGGACCCCACTCGTGGGATTCGATTCTCAGCCAGTATGGCCTATAGGGAGAGCCATAATCCCAGTCAGGGTAGGAACGGTGGAGATCCTAACTAAATTCCTCGTAGTAGATGTTCCCTCTGCCTATAACGCAATCATGGGGTGGATGTGATTGCATGAGCTGAGGGCAATTCCCTCCACATATCATCAAATGTTGAAGTTTCCTACCAAGAACGGAGTGGAAGTGGTTCACGGAGACCAAGCCACCTCAAAAAATTGCTTCGTGATAGCCTTGAAAGTGGAAGTCAAGGCAGTGGAAATCAAAACGATCGAAGTACCAGTTGGGGACGTCTTGGAGGATGTTGGGGCCAAAGCTAAGGACAAAGCCATCGAGGAGCTCGAATCGGTCTTGATCAATCCCAATGATCTCAAGAAATTTTTCTTGCTCGGTTCTACCCTGGCCGAACGATCAAGGCAAGACTTACTTCAACTGTTGCAGTGTAACATTGAGGCGTTCGCGTGGACACCCTACGAAATGCCAGGAATAGATCCGGCCTACATTTGCCATTCCTTGAACATTAGCTCAGTTTTGAAACCTATCAGGCAGAAGGGGCGCCGTTCAGCACCGTACCACACCGAGGCTGTGGCCGAAGAGGTATGCAAACTGTTGGCGACTGGGGCAATAAGAGAGGTTTAGTATCCGGAGTGGTTATCTAATACGGTGGTCGTCAAGAAGAAGGATGGAAGATGGAGAGTACACGTGGACTTCACCAACCTCAATAAAGTATGTCCGAAGGATAGCTTCTTTCTCCCCAAGATTGATCAGCTCATAGATGCTATTGCGGGGCACCTACGCATGAGTTTATTGGATGCATATAGGGGATACCATCAAATTGCCATGATGGACCGAGATCAAGAAAAAACGTCCTTCATAATCCCACGCGGGACCTATTGTTACAAGGTGATGCCATTCAGTCTCAAAAATGCCGGGGCAACCTTCCAAAGAATGGTAACCAAGATGTTCGCCAAAGTACTCGGAAAGACCATGGAAGCCTACGTCGGTGATATGGTGGTGAAATCTAAGAGAGAAGAGGACCATCTGGTCGACCTCTAAAATGTGTTTGATATTCTCAAAGCTCACCGCCTCCGCCTCAATGCGGCTAAGTGTGCGTTTGGAGTCGGCTCAGGGAAGTTTCTTGGATTTTTGGTTACTCATCGGGGAATCAAAGCCAGTCTGGACCAAATTAAGGCCATCCTGGACGTAAGAACGCCATGCACAGTGAAAGATGTACAAAGGCTGACGGGAATGATGACGGCCTTGAACAGGTTTATAAATCGGTCCCTAGATAAGTGCTGTGCGTTTTTTCTTACCATGAAGAGAGGAGATCGGTTCCATTGGAATGAAGATTGCGAACAGACCCTCCAAGGATTAAAAGCATATCTGTCATCTCCGCATTTGCTCTCAACGCCGAAGGATGGGGAGATGCTATTCCTCTACCTAGCAGTCTCCTCACATGCCGTGAGCGCTGTTCTTGTCAGATAGGAAAAGAAGCAGCAGAGGTCGATTTATTTCGTTGGCCATACTCTCACCGGAACCGAAACAAGGCACCTGTCGTTGGAAAAATTAGCGTATGCGTTGGTTATAGTAGCACGAAAGTTGCAGCACTACTTCCAGGCACATGCCATCATCGTAATCACGAAGTACCCTTTAAAAGATGTATTCGCAAAGGCAGACTTGACAGGACAGATGACCAAATGGGCAGTTGAATTAGGGGAGCATGACATCAGTTTCAGACCGAGGACTGCCGTCAAGGCCTAGGTATTGGCTAACTTTGTTGCCGAATTCTCTTGGACCACCCCGGGAACGGAAGAGGGAGGGGTGGACGAACTAGCTGTTTTGTAGAGTTCAGAGGGAGTTTGGAAGCTCCATGTAGACGGGGCATCAAACAACAAAGGTGCACGGGTAGAAACGGTCCTCACGTCTCCCGACGGCACTGTCCTGGAACAAGCCTTACGGTTAGAATTCTACGTGTCAAACAACGAGGCAGAATAAGAGGCATTGTTGGCGGGCATAGAAGCTGCTACCAAGCTTAGTATAGCCGACCTAAAGGTCTTCAGCGACTCCCAGTTGGTAGTTAACCAGTTGACGGGAAAGTATGAGACTAGGAATAACCGCATGACAAAGTATCTCGAAAAGGCCAAAGCAGTGATGGGCCGCTTTTCGACATGCAAAGTTGAGCGAGTGAGTCGAGCAATCAATAGCCACACAGATTCGCTCGCCAAGCTCGGCCCAGCGGTCTCGGTAACAGAAAAAAGGGCCGTAGTGGTGAAACTGCTCACGAAACCGAGCATAGACGCCGCTCAGGGCTCACAAGAAATCCTACTGACCGAACAAACTCCCTCATGGATGGATCCCATTGTCTCATTCCTAAGAAATGGGGCCTTGCCCCAAGAAAGGAAGGAAGTGCATAAAGTTAGACTAAAACCCGCCAAATTTTGGTTAAGCCAAACTCAGAAGCTGTATCTCCGTTCCTACACGGGACCGTACCTCTTGTGCGTACACCCTAGTTTGGTAGAGGATCTCCTTTACAAAATTCACGATGGTATTTGCGGGAGCCACACGGGAGGACGATCTCTTGCGCATCGGGCTATCACTCAGGGATATTGGTGGCCCTACATGCAGAAGGATGCCCAGCAATACGTAAAAAAATGTGAGAAGTGCCAACTCTTTTCTCTCCTCTCATCCACCAGCCCTTGGGAAAGCTTTATCTACTTACGAGCCCTTGGCGTTCACGCAGTGGGGATTGGATATCGTCGAACCATTTCCCAACACAGTGGAAAATAGGAAATTCATGGCGGCGGCAACGGACTACTTCACCAAGTGGATTGAAGCCGAACCAGTCGCCAGTATACGGGAGGCTGATATGAAAAGATTTGTGTGGAAGAACATTGTTACTCGATTCGAGATCCCCCGCGTGCTTATTTCAGATAACGGCACTCAATTCGACAGGCAGTTATTTCGTCAATTTTGTGCCAACTTGAAAATAGACTTCCACAACTCCACCTCAGCATATCAGCAGTGCAATGGGCAGGCGGAAGCCTCAAATAAAACCATCTTGGCCGAATTGAAAAAGAGATTGGAAAGGGCAAAGGGACGATGGGCAGACGAGCTACCCCATGTCTTATGGGCCTATCGTACTACACCTCGACGCTCTACCGGGGAGACTCCTCACTCGATGGCTTATGGCACAGAGGTCGTGATACCTCTGGAGATATGCCTCCCAACTATAAGGTCGGGTGGCTTTAATCTCGAACGGAATGAGGAGCTACTTGCTAAAGACCTAGATTTGGTAGAAGAGCGCATAGAGGAAGCACTTCTAAGGATCAGTTCATACCAGCAAGAGATGAGCAGAGAATACAACAAGAAAGTCAGACCGAGGGAATTCGTCCCCGGAGACTTGGACTTGAGGAAGGTTATGGGCAATACGAAAATATTGGGGGAAGGGAAATTGGGGCCGAATTGGGAAGGACCATATATAATTAAAGCAATTGTCGGGTCTGGAGCTTATTATCTCACGAGAGCAGACGGAAAAGATGTACCTAGGCCATGGGATTTGGCCAACTTAAGGGTTTTTTACCACTGATCTTGTATCCTGCTTCCTATTTTGTGAATATCAATGAAGAATCCTCTTTATATGTTTGTTTGTTTTTCAATGTCAGGGTTTCTAACAACCCCCCATGGGAGGAGGCCAGTTCGGCCTGAGAATAGAACATCCTCTCAAGAGCTGTCCAGCTCTCAGGGTTTCTAACAACCCATCGGGGAAGGAGGCCAGTTAGGCCTAAGGATAGAACATCCTCTCGAGAGCTGTCCAGCGCTCAAGGTTTCTAACAACCCCTCGTGGAAGAAGGCCAGTTCAGCCCAAGGATAGAAAATCCTCTCAAGAGCTATCCAGCTCTCAGGGTTTCTAACAACCCCTCGTGGAAGGAGGCCAGTTCGGCCTCAGGATAAAACATCCTCTCAAGAGCAGTCCAGCTCTCAGGTTTTTCAACTAGCAGGGTTTCTAACAACCCCTCGTGGAAGGAGGCCAGTTCGGCCTGGGGATAGAGCATCCTCTCAAGAGCTGTCCAGCTCTCAGGGTTTCTAACAACCCCTCGTGAAAGGAGGCCAGTTCGGCCTGAGGATGGAACATCCTCTCAAGAGCTTTCCAGCTCTCAGGGTTTCTAACAACCCCTCATGGGAGGACAGTTCAGCCTGAGGATAAAACAGGGCACTAAAGAAAACAGAAGTAAAGCACTACTAAAGTGAAAGTGAAGTAACTTGAAAAACGTTCGAGTTTCATTCATGGCAAGTAGTACATAAGGAGTGCGGCTTCACAAGGGGCAAAACAGCCGCGACTCCAATAAAGCAAAAATACAACAAAGAAAAATAACGATTTAGGTGTGGCTGTCATCCACAGTTCCGACTTGTTCTTCGTTCCTTTCATTGCCGTCATCCGGGATTTCAACCACCTTCTCGCTGTCGAAGGCGTGACGGCTGGCCGCTGTGTCGTGGACATCTCCAGGCTGAAAGGGGGCAAGAGATGGGTTAGCCTCATGATCAGTCGGCACAGTCTCGGCTACCTGATCATCTGCAGCTGCGGTGGCGTCGGCCCAGGTTAGGGGCTCGCTCCACAAGGGAAACTCCAGTGGGACCCCCGCCATCTCCAATGCCTGTTTATAGCCTAACGCTAGTAGTTCGACCCTTATGCCGATCACCTCATTTGCAAGATGGGATCCACATTCATCCCACCCCTGATCCCACCCCTGCTGCCATGCCAGGTCGTCCTTCTCGGTCCTCGATGCTTCGAGATCGACGGTGATCTTCTTCTGCACCTCAACTTCGGCCTGGGCCGTCTCTAGTTGCGACTTGAGTTCGGCCACGAGGGCAGCGGCCTCTTCCTTTGCTTTTCTGGCCTTCTCTTCAACCGCCTTTAGTTTGGTCTCCAGCCCCTGGTAGGTGGAGGCCGAAACGACCTGGTCGGCCTCTAGGTCTGTGATGCGCTGTCTAGCCTGGGCGAGGGCCTTGGCAACCCTCTTTGTCTCTCTGGACACCTTAGCGCAGTGATCATGGAGGACAGTCGTGGCCTGGAGTTGCTGCACGGAGACCATTAAGGTACATAAAGAAAGCAGAATAGCATAATAAAAAAAGGAGAACAAAGAAAGATGGTGCAAGCAAACTTACTCCAACGCCGAGCTGGAAAACTCTGTCGAAAAGCGCTGGAATGGATAGAGTGGAATGGTCAGCCACGTCTAAGGGCAGGGCTAGTCCCCAGGCCAGGCTGTGGGTAACACCTCCCGTTTTGGAGGAGTCGTTGACATTAACCTGGCACCCAGTGACAACAAACTCTTGGAGCCAGGGGACTGGGGCTTCGGTCTCCCTCTCCTGAGGCACCTCTGATGCTGGAGTACCGTCACCGCGGATGAGACGACGGCACTGGGTGGGCCGTTCGGCTGGTGGAGGTGAACTCGGCTGGTCGACGCCACTGAGTGCGGGGGCAACGACAGGAGCTGCTGGTTCGGGCTCCGCAGCTGAAGGAAGAACCTAGGGAATTGCCTTAAGAGGAGGGGGTGGAGGAGCCAATATCCACACGGTTGGAGTGGCAGACGTGCTTGCCCCAGATCGGCCCAATACAGCTGATCTGAGGTCGACTGTTCTCTGGCGAGGCATGTTCTCTTCTTCGGCTTCTTGGCAAGGAAGGGATGCTGCTTCGTCGGCTTCTTGACGGGGTGGGGAGGTCGGCTCTTGTCTAGTCTGTCGGTACTTAAGTACACGGTGGTAGCTCGGCATGTAATTGAGGAGATCTGAAGCGAAGCGAGTTCCTCTTATGTGGAGTCAGCGCTGCACTTCGGCAAATCTGGCTTGCCTTTTCTTCTGCTTAGCGAGAGATGCAGCTGCAAGACAAAATGAGAAAGGTATAAACAACGGCAAGAAAAAAATAGGGAAATAGAACAGTAAGTGCGAAGTAACGACAACCGAACCGACCTGGACTTCCAGGAACCCTTGGGATCGAGCGGCCTGTAAGTCCAGCGCGGTTGGGAAGAAACTCGAAGTCTCCCCCCACAAAGATGTAGTCGTCGCCATGCTTGTCCGATTCAGGGAGGTCGTGCACTATCTGCTAGGTGACACTCCTTTGGCGAAGGTAATAGGTGCCGTCGTGGCAGGCTATGGTATAGCTGTGGAATATCTCCGGACACCTAGATTCAACTCATACCCACGATTGATCTCAGCCACTCCCATGACTATTCTAATAAAATTTATGGACACTTGGCGGGGAGTGAGACGGCACGTGGCTAACATTTCCCTCAAAAGAGGGTCGTTGGGAAATAGTACCCCAGCCTCTACGATGGAGGCGATGGGAAAGGCCACCTCATTCCCTCTGGGAAGAAAGTGAGAGCCAAAAAGGGCAGGGTCGTCAGGATCACAATAGCGAAGGGTAACAGATAGGGGGAAGCGGTACCTAGACCTAAAGGAGGCGAGTGCAGTGGGAGTATTCACCTCCTTCACAAATTTTTCCTTCATCACCATGACTGGTTTAAGGAGAGTATAAAAGAATGGGGAATTAAGGGGAGAGTGCAAAACAAAAAAGCAAACACAGAGGGGACAACTGAGAAAGCGCTCAAGGGCGTAGTGAACTTACACAGGATTGAAGTGTATGTCGAAAGTTCGAGAAGGAGGACACCGGAGTTTCCTCGCAAACCACCATCGAGATCGCCAGAAGCAGAGGGGGAAGTTGAAGTCGAGATTAGGGACAATAAGTTTGCAAGAAGAAGAAACTGAGGCCATTCGCTCAGTTTTATAAGTGACATCTTCTCTCTCTCTCTCTGGAGACTTGGAGCGCCAACGATCGCCTCGAGGAGGCAAGGTGGCGCCTGCCTATCATCGGGAATATGCGAAACGCCCCCAGCCACCCCACTCGGGCGGAGACACGTGGTAGGGAATTTACAGCGCCACTAAGTATAAAAACGGCGGCGGCGGTGCAATAAATATGGTCGTTCTGTAGTTGAAGGTCGAATCAACTTCCCTCAATCACTTCCTGTAGACACCTCAATTTGACCCTGCTTAATCTTAGGTGAATTCAATGCTGAAAACAGGTGGAATGGTACTTCAGTTCGATCCTCGAAAAGTGATTCAAGCTCGGTATTTGAACCAAAAACCTTCAAACCAATGAAATTTTGTTGAACCATCGATAACCTATTGTCCAAGTCATTCCAAAAGTGGCGACCGCCATATTAATTGTAGCGACCATCAATAGAACCTCTTAGAAACCCTACCCACAAGTGGCGACCGCCACGTTTAACCTGGCAACCGCCAACTCTCATTGTGGCGACCGCCAATAGAACCTTGTGGAACTTCTTTTAAACATGGCGACCGCCATATTAAACCTGGCGACCGCCAACTCTAAATGGCTTGACGTGTCCCAAAACGTGGCAACACCTCATTGGTTGATGAATTCTATAAATACCATACCCATCATACGTTTTCAAGGACAGAATTTTAGTGAGAGGTTTTGAGAGAAAAGCTTTGCCGAGTCACTGAGCAATTTTGAGTCCCGACGCCGAAGCCTTGCCGGAATACCAGATCCGAACCTCCGACGCCTACATTGAAACCTTGCTTGGATCACCACCTGAGGATTGGCCCATCGAAGTGCATTCCCCCAACTTGAGGATTATTAAGCCATCCAGGTACCTCGTTTGGATCCCCGATCTTTCTAACTCTATTCCCTCTCTTTTGGAGTGATCAGGTTAAAATTCAATATCAATTCACATTTTCCTTTCGTTTACATAGTCAATCCTATTTGCATAATGTAATTTGGTTATTTTCTTTACTTGTTTAATTATTCATTTCTTCACATTCACACTTAATACATTTGTTATTTTCTTTCTTTCATTAATTCATTAAATAATACTAATATTTTTTGCAAGTACAACTTATTGATGTTGTTAATTGTTATAAAAAGCACTTACATTATATGAATGTAATTGTCAATATTACATTCATATCCTCCAATTAAAATACTTGTGTGCTTATTTTTTTTTTATTTCTTTCTTTTATTTGTTATTATTTTAATGTCCATTTATTTTCAGCATTAGTTTAATGTCCTTTTTTTTATTTCTTTTCCTTTTGATTGCAATGTAACTTTAATTTCCTTTTAATGCACAATTTTCTTTCTTTTTCTTTTCTTTCTTTCTTTCCTTTTCTTATAATATTAGTTTAATACTCCTTTATTAGTTTTTATTTCTCACTTTCTTTTCTTTTTTTTATAGTAGTGCAATTTTTCTTTTTAGCATTTTATTGCATTTTCTTTTTTTTCTTTGTAATGTAGTTTCATTTTCTTTTTAATATTCTATTTTCATTCTTTTTTTTCATTTCTTTTTCATTTCTTTTCATAATGCTTACCATTTTCTTCTTTTCTTTTCTTTTGTTAAACCCAAAAATCATAAAAGTCATTTAATCAAATTTTCATTCTCTAAGTGTAATTTTCTTCTTTTTTTGTTTTCTTTTCATTCACTTCATTTTTTTCAATGTAAATATAAATAGTTAAATTTTCTTTTATTAATAACATTTTTGAACCTTTTCATTTTTAGCATAATTCTTATTTTGTAAACTCCTTCTTTTAAATTCTTAAATTCTCTTTTGCCGTAAAATTTTTATTTTAAATTTCTTCTCTCTTTAAGATTTTGTCTAGTATTTCTTTTATTAAAAGTTCATCATGTTAAATGCTGGTATAGTTTATTTAAAAGTTCATCATGTTAAATGCTGGTATAGTTTATTTTGATAACATACATATTTTAGTTCCCTCATTTGAAACCATGTTTAGGATAATTTAATTTATTTCTTATTAACAATCCATGTTTAGGTAACATGTTTTACTCTTTTATGCAAATCATGATAGTTTAGCTTATTTTGATAAAAATTTACATGTGGGAGTGTACCATGTATCCTTTAGCTAGAAATTACATACCATAGGATCTAGATTTTATCCTTTTATTTGTTTCGATTTGGAGTGCTACGTATATATGTTATGTATTTTTCATATTTGATTTTGGATGTTCCCTATTTGCCTTAACTTTCTTTACTTGCATACATTTGAGTAATCGTATTGAACAACCGATGATGATTAGTAGAGGCCAACCTTACGGTTGGGCGAACGGGGTGCCAAATACCTTCCCCGATTCGTACCTTAGCCCCCGAACCCCTTTTCTCTGGTCAACGTTTTCAAGATCAGTAACCATTTTTATTTTTTTTAGTTTTTCTCAAAAATTAAGTGGCGACTTTTTTTTAAATAAAAAGGGGTTTTCAAAACTTGGCTTTCAAGATGTTAAAACATTTTTTTTAAACATCTTTGAATTCTATTATTTTTGAAATATTTTCGAAACCCCAAAATCCTAATGCCACAGTATTTTCTAGCGACTCCGTTGGGGACTGGTTTATAAACTCAAATAAGAGGGCTAGACTTGAAAACATCATTGGTTCTTAATAAGAATTTTTTATTTGCATTTTCACATGCATATGCATTGTTCTTCAAAACCCGCATTGCCTGGTCAACCCGATGCCCTGAACGTTCATCCATTTCGAGGGTTGTTGGGAAGACGGACAACCCTTACAGACTGTACGCTATCATAGGTACAGTAAAAGAGTTCGGGCGTACTGTTTGACTATGTCGTACACCACTCCAGGCATGGAAGGTATATACCTGGCTCTATTCAGAAGGTACCCTGTTCGATTGACCAAAATCGACCTTTTGCATATAATAGCTTAGAACCTCCCATTAGGTACTACTAACCCTAGTGGGATTATGTGTTTTCTTAATTGCATGTTTTGATTGCGTATTATTAGAATTGTTTGTTCGGGCTTAAGCTAGTTCCTCTTTCAGGTTCGGCTTGAGTTTTCTCTCATCCTTTGTTTAGGTTAGCTTTTCTTTTGGGTTCTTACCCGGGTTTTGTTCTTCACCATTTTGGTTTTCACGCCATAGTTTTCTTCCCGGGGTCATGCTCGTGTTTTGTTTTGAAGCCTTTAGGGTAGTTTTCTCTCTCTTTCGGGTTCTTCCCAGGTTGTTAGTTCCATACCCCCGCCTTTATTTAGGCTCGTTTTCTTTTGATCCTTGTTATACCCGCGTGAGCTAGTTTCTTACCGTTATGTTACCCGTTTTTTCTTAAAATTTTAGGTCAAACCAGTCCTCTCAGCCTAGTTCTATTTTCTTACCGGAGTACTACCCATTTCTTTACCCAAGTTTTGTTAAACCTGTTTAGTTTTTATGAGCCCAGCAGGGGCATTGTTATAGCTTCCGTGATTATCTGCATGTGATTTGCTGTTTTGGATATCTGGGATATTTTGCTATCTATCATTGGAGTTCTTGATCGGGAAATATTTGATACTGGTTATTCTGCTTTTGGGATCCAGATTTTCTTTGGGTTTAGATCATTAAGCTGAGAAGAGCACAATCGACACGTGAACATAACAGCTCTGATGAGAGCTGTTACTGAGATACAAAGAGCTGTGGAGCAACAGACTCAAGCTCAAAACCAGTGTCAGACACAGATCCGGGCAATTTAGACCCTTATGCCTGTTGTGAATGGACAGCAGGATGACACAAATAAGAATGGCAAAGACTTTTGGGACGACAACCAAGGATAGGATGTACAACAAGTCACTGTACCACCTCGGGTTCCCTGCCTAGTGGTGGTAGAAGAGGAGAATACTACCTAGTTTAGGGAATCTGTGCTGGCAGATAAGATCGACCAAATGGAGAAGGTGCCGAGAAAGGCTAAGGGAGTAGAAGAATACATGGTGGCTTGTGCCTATTCACAGATGCAAAGTTGCCTGAAAAGTTTAAAATGCCAAAGATAGAGAAATTTGATGGTACTGGTGACCCCTAGATTCATGTGAGGATGTACGTTGGAACTCTCTCTCCCATGGGAATTGATGATCAGCTCAAAGCTCAACTTTTCCATCGATCACTCTATGGGGCTGCACAAAGGTGGTTTCTTTCTTTGGAGGTGTCCAAAATTAGAACTTGAGAGGACATAGCCACGGCTTTTGTCAGTCAGTACAGCTACAATGTCTAACTGAACATCACCACCAGAGAGCTTGAAACCACTCAACAGGAGAGCCGGGAGTCTTTTGTTGATTTCTTGACTCGTTGGAGAGGTTAAGCCACTAAGATGACAAACCAACCCACTAAGAAGGAATAAGTGAGGATCGTGGTTAAGAATCTGCAATCTCCACTAAAACGGTATCTTATTACTCAGCCGCTTTCTACCTTTGAACAATTGTTTAACGCTGGAGTACAAATTAAAGACGCCATTCAGTCTGGGGAAATCGAGAAAGCGGAACCTAGCCAAAAATCAAGGAGGACAATCCCTGCAACCAACCAAAACCAATCTGTTGCCACTGATCTCGTGTCTTGCCCGAACGAGGTAAACCTGCTGAATCTGTCCTCTTTCGCCCATCAATCTAGCAATACCCAACAGTCAGACAATGGTCAACAGCAACAAAGGCCAAGGAGGGTGTTCACTCCCCTCAACATTTCTTTATCTACCGCCCTGAGTCAACTCGTCGAAAAATAGCTCATCAAGTCGTTGGATCCCATGCTTGTACCTGATCATTTACTGCCAAGGTTTAATGCTTCTCAATACTGCGCCTTCCACCAAGGCCACGGGCATTTAATTGATAAGTGTCTAAGGCTGTGCCATGAGATGCAGAACCTCATCGACAATAAAAGTGATCCCTTCGCCCTCCGCCGTTTTAAAGCCGAATGTCACGACTAACGCACTGCCAAATCATGCTAGGTAGGCTGGGGTAAATTACATGTCTCTGGGGGAATTAGAGGACCCGAGCCGATATATCTATCTAGCAAACCTACCACGTCCTCATGTTTTAGCTACTGAAGACCAGGCAGTTTGTTCATTGATTACGACCAAAAATCGCTAGGATGTCATAGAGGAGTGGAATGATAATGACTGGGAAGGATATCAGGCAACAATTCAAGAGGAGGAGCGCAATAAAGAAGATGATTGGCCTTTGGATTATCCAGCCCGACCTTATGGGTTTGGTTACGTGCTTGATGGCATTGCTCTTCCCCAATTCTTCGAGAAAGAGATATATATCGACGAGATGCAATGCTATTGGCTGGTAAGAGTCGTGTTGAAATTAGACGGAGCGGAGTGGACCGATTTCTGGGCCGCTCGGGAATAGTAGGTGGTTTTTATCGAAGAAGATATCTGGGAGGAAGTTGATAATACATGGGCGATTAAGGATGATGAGGAAGAAGAGGAAGAGTAATGGTTGGTGGGTTACATGATTTGTGGGCATTTGAAAGCCCTCCATACATAGACGAAGTAAGACAGGCTGATAGTACAATACCAGGATTGTGGGATCCCGAGGAGAGAATAGAACATCTGACCAGAAGTGAGCGACATTTCAAGCCGGTCCAGCTGGAGAAAGGGTAACCAAACGAAAAGGGGAAGGAGAAAGAACAAGAAGAAGAGGATGATGCAGTGCTAAAGCAGTTAAAGCCAATATCAGCATTTGGGGGCTACTGTTGGCCTCGCATAGACACAGACAAGCTGTGCTAAAGGTTTTAAATAAAGCCAGCATTTCGATAGATGCCACCCCGGAACAACTGATTGGATTTATTCTACCGGTGGTAGAGCTGAAAGACATTTCTTTTTCCGATAAAGATCTGCCAGCAGAGGGAAGGAATCATAACAAGCCGCTACACATTACCGTTAAGTGCGTGGATAAATGGGTCACTGTCACTCTTATTGATAACAGGTTTACATTAAATGTATGTCCGCTTAAAACAGCACTCTATTTAGGACTAAAGACGGAGCACTTCACACTGAGCAAACAAGGAATTCGAGCATATGAAAATACGAGGAGGGACATACTGGGACTTATATCGTTCGCAATATCAGTAGGGCTCTTGGAAACATCGATCGAGTTCCATGTACTAGATGTACCGGCGCCTTTTAACTTATTGTTGGGTAGACCCTGGTTACATGACCCAAGTGTTTAGGCTGTACCATCGACTCTCCATTCGAAACTGAAGCTGATAAGTAATGGGGTAGTTCTAACTATTCACGGAGATGACAACATTCATCTCCCAAGAGGAGGAGAGGGTTCAACTCTGTTGGAAGTTCAGCATAGTGAAGATTATGTATCGCTCAGTGGATTCCGATTTGATGCAGCACAGACTGTCTAGATGCTAATGAATGAGGAGGAAAGGTACATCAACCCAAGGGCAATCACGATAATGAGGCAAATGTCCTACTTTCTGGGCATGGGACTAGGGCGTAAACAGCAACGAATCCCCGAACCTGTTCAGGTATTGTCAGCTTCTCGCCGTTTCGGTCTTGGATACAAACCGACGGAGAAAGATTTGGAAGGGCCTAAGAAGGGACAAAAGGTCAATTATTCAGGAACTCTCAATGGGTACTTTGTCAAAGAGGGGAGAAGATTTTCTGTACTGCGGCTTTCTGGAACCATGAATCGACGAAAAAACCAATCAAAAGTTGTCAGGGTTGGAGACTTTTTTTGGCCATCAGTTGTCTGATACAGAGGAGGAAGTGAAACATTATTTAATGAAAAGATGGCACAACTGCAAGTAATCGACTCGGATTGCTTCATGATGGGCTTCAACGCACCAGCCGACTACACCAAACTCATTGTTGATGCAACTGCAAGGCAGTGAAGAATTGGACCATCGAGTCTTTTGATGTACATATTGTCTGTTCTGAGTCCAAATTCGAGTTAGAGTCTGTGGTTGAGGGCACGTCCGTTTGTGCACCTCCCCCTGTTTATGCTTTTGAGTTTGTAATTCCATCTTCCTTCAATGAAATGAACGAAATTTTCGATTACTCTGCTTTGTTTGATTTATTTCATACGCTTTCTGACGATTTTGAGTTCGACGGAGATATTCCCAAAGAAATAAAATTTTTAATAAAAATAGAAGAGAAAATGCGTGCCCAACCTATAATTGAAGAAACTTTGTCAATAAATTTGGATAATGAAAATAACCCGCAAAATGTACAAATTGGTTCTTCTTTGTCATTAGTTGAACAAGAACAATTAATAATTTTATTAAAAGAATTCAAGGATGTATTCGCATGGTCTTACGAGGAAATGTCTGGAATTGATCCTGACATTGTCCAGCATCATATCCCTTTATACCCTGATGCCAAACTGGTCAAACAAAAATAAAGATAGATTTGGCCAGAATGGGCTTTGAAGATCGAAGAAGAAGTTGCCAAACAAATCAATGCAAGATTCCTCATGATAACTGAGTATCCGAAATGAGTAGCCAACATTGTGCTGATTTTAAAGAAGGACGGACTTATTCGAGTCTGCGTGAATTTTTGGGACCTCAAGAAAGCTAGCCCGAAAGACGATTTTCTACTACCACACATCGATGTCTTAGTGGACAGTACAGCGGGGCACGCCTTATTGTCGTTCATGGATGGCTTCTCTTGGTACAACTAGATTCTGATGGATCCCGAAGATAGAGAAAAGATGACGTTCACTACACCTTGGAGCACCTATTGTAATCGTACAATGCTGTTTGGCTAGAAAAATGCAGGGGCGACCTATCAGAGGGCTGCCACTACTTTACTGCACGACATGATACATAAGGAGGTCGAAGTGTACGTGGATGATATGATAGTCAAGTCCTAGATTGGGATGGCCACATCACAGCACTGCGAAAGTTTTTTTGAAAGGATTCGAAAATACAAGATGCAGCTCAATCCATAGAAATGTGCCTTTGGAGTTACTGCTAGAAAGATGCTCGGGTTTATGATCACACAACGAGGCATTGAAGTTGATTCTTCAAATATTAAAGCAATTTTAGAAATGCCTCTGCCGAAGACAGCGCGAGAAGTCAGGGGCTTGCTGGGTAAAATACAGTTTATCAGTCGATTCATCGCAAAACTAACAACTACTTGTGAGCCGCTCTTTCATCTGCTAAAGAAAGGAGTCAAGTTTGAATGGAATCAAAAATGCCAAGACGCCTTTGATACCGTACAACAGTACCTATAAAACCCACATGTTCTAGCTCATCCTGAACCTGATAGGCCATTGATCATCTATTTGTTACTGACTGATTCGGCTATGGGATGTATGCTAGCACAAGAGGGTGAAGTTGGAATCGAAAAGACTATCTACTACTTAAGCAAGAACAAGACAGGGTCAGAAGTACGATACACACCACTGGAAAAGATATGTTGGGCCTTGGTTTGGGTCTCCTGAAAATTAAGGCATTACATGCTGTCTTTCATAGTGAATATCATTTCCCGGATGGACCCGTTGAAGTACCTGTTTGAAAAGCCAACATTGACAGGAAGGTTGGCTCGGTGGTTGCTGTTGTTATTAGAATTCGACTTAGATACGTCGCCCGAAAGTCAATCAAGGGTAGAGCAGTGGCAGAATTTCTGACCGATCTACCAATTGATTGGGGTGAGGACATAGAGTTCTAGTTTCCTAACGAACAGCTGATGAAAGTCGGGAATGACAAGTGGACTCTTTATTTTGATGGTGCATCCAATTAATATGGTTATGAATAGGAGTCCTTCTTGTCACTCCCTACGAATCCCACATTCCTTTGTCTCTAAAGCTTAATTTTGAAATTACCAACAATCAGGCTAAATATAAAGCATGTTTAGCTGGATTAGAGGCAGCCTTAGAATTAGGGACAAGAAAGCTGGAAGTCATCGGAGATTCAGCATTGGTGGTTTTACAAGCAAGAGGAGAATGGAAGGCCAGGGACTTAACCTTGATTCTCTATCATCAAGAACTAGAGAAGTTAATACAATGTTCGAATCAGTAATCTTAACCCATGTGCCAAGACTACAGAACAAGTTTATCGACGCACTGGCCATCCTAACATCCATGATTGACATACCATCCGGAGTCAGAATGAGGCCTTTGATAATTGAACAGAAGAGAAAGTCGGCATACGAGACAACGACCGCAATTGAGAAAAACATTGACGACATTCTATGGTACTTTGACATTCAGAAGTTCGTAGAGAAAGGAGAATATCCCAAGTTTGCTAGCAAAAAGGACAAAAGGGCAATACGACGATTATCAGCATAGCTTGTCATTTGCGGTGGAAGACTATATAAACGGGAGCATTTTGGCGTCAATAAACTGTGCGTCAATAATGAAGAAAGTCAAGAACTGATGAAAGAAATCCATGCGGGAGTTTGTGGGCCACACATGAGCAGAAATATGTTAGCCAAAAAGATCCTGTGACAATGGTACTTTTGGATGACAGTAGAGACAGACTGCATACAGTTCGTGCAGAGGTGCCACAAATGTTAGATTCATGCAAATCTCATGCATGTTCCCCCATCTCAGTTGTATATCGTGACGTCACCATGGCCTTTTTTAGTATGGGGCATTGATGTGATCGGCAAGGTAAGACCGAAGGCGTCAAGTGGGCACGAGTTCATCTTAGTGGCCATTGACTACTTTACCAAGTTGGTGGAAACAGCCTCCTATTGGGTATTGAAAGCCTCTCATGGTTCTAAGTTTAACAAGCAAAACATCATTTGTCGGTACGGGGTCCCCCATGAGGTCATCTCAGATAATGGCTCGCGTTTTCATGGAGAGATCTTTGATCTTTTCAAAGAATACCGGATAGTGGTCCACAAATCCTCACCATATCGACTGCAGACCAATTGAGCGATTGAGGCAGCAAACAAGAACGTCTAGAAAATTCTACAAAAGACAATCAACTCACATAAGGATTGACTGGAGCATCTACCATTTGTACTTTGGGGATACCGAATGTCGATCAGAACTTTAACTGGAACTACACCATACTCTTTAGTGTACGGAATGGAAGCTGTACTTTCTATTCAGGTGAAAATTCCTTCGCTAAGAGTAGTGACCGAGACCAGTATTTCAGAAGTAGAATGACAGAGGAACCGGATGGAAAAGTTACTTTTGTTTGATGAAAGAAGGTTGTAGGCTCTGTTTCATGTACAAGGATACCAGAGGAGGATAGCTCGAGCGTTCAATAAGAAGGTCAAGACCCAAGACCTTAGAGAAGGAGATTTGGTCCTTAAGGAAATTAGAGCTCTTATCTTTTACCCGAGAGGCAAGTTCAAGCCAAACTGGTCCGGACCGTTTCTCATCAAAACCTTCATGACCGGTGGTGTAATCATTATTATGGATTTGGATGGCAATGTGTTCCCCACTCTAGTAAACCTCGACCAACTCAAAAAGTACTATCCTTTAGGTAAAAATAAAGAAAAAATAAAAACTCGTTGAGTTGAAAATCGAAAAGACAACTCAGGCAAAAGTTAGAATAGCCCACAAGGCCGAAAACCTGAAAGGACGACCTTGGCAAAAGTTAAGGCATCACAAAAGAGAGTGTCAATACCCGAGAACGAACTAAGCCCGAACTATGTTATGGCCTGATTCCATCTTTTTGGGATACGTAGGCAACTTCTTTTAAGAAGTCCGGCCACATTTTTTATTTTTAACCATTTTTGAATCTGAGTAAGACTAATGCAAATTAATTTCTGAATTTTAATAATAAAGTCATTTAATTGGATTTTAAAAAAAACTTTGAAAAAATTTAAACTATCTAAAATATAAAGCGGGAGTTTTCATTACTTTGATCAGAGTTACAAAGTTTTGGGAATGGCACGCAAGTCCCAAACTCTACAAACAAAATAAAAAAAAAAAGCTGTGAAATTTTCAAAACAAAACAGAAATCCTCAAGTCTTTCTTCTCTTTGTTGCCTGTTTCCCTTTTTCTTTATCCATCTTCTCCCTATCCTGCATTAGCCATGTCTTGTACTCTGCAGAGAGCTCGGGACACTACAGTTCCTGCATTTCCATCCACGAACGAGACGGTCAAGCATCCTGATATAGTGCTAGAAATGGGGCCCGCAATACAGATGAAAATAAACGATCTCGAATACTGGGTAATAGAAGGTAGTCTATTAGGGTAAAAAACGACCTCGAATACTTGGTAATAAACGACCAAATTGCCGCATAATCCTATGAGGGTAATAGAAGGTAGTCTGATGCAAACCAACCAGCAAGACACTAGGATGATCCATGGTGGTCAGAGTCATGGCATGGATACGCCACCAGGGGCACTGCCAAGTAATATCTGGGTCAGTCAGGGATGAGAGATACTGTCGCCAGGCTCCCTCAGTGGTGCTTATTTGATAACAGGAGCGGTAAAGGAAAGCTGTAGCACTGTGTGTATTAGTAGGTGGTTTTTGTACAAGACTTACCTTCTCCATCAGCCAGATCTACAGCAAAAAGTTAGAACAGTGAGAGCAGAGCTTCGCAGTATGACACAAGTTTGATAAAGAGAAAGGTTTGAATCTACCTGAAGGAGCAAGGGGCTGCCAGCAAAAGTAGTAGTCTCACCACGATGAACAGCATCTAGGCCCAGCAGCGTCTCGACTAGGACAAGTGGTACGAAGTCCTTTCCCATCCATATCTGGCCAGCAATGTCAACTAATGGACAGCTAACCCGTCCATCAGAAGGGCCAAGAAGATACTGGGCATGGAGACATAAGCAAAGAGCATAACGTCATCGCAGCTGAAAGTCGAGGTCACTAAGGTCATCGGTAAGATGGAATCTGTCAACGATCCAGGGTATGTCAAGACAGTCATCCTGTGTCAGAAGAGATGCCTCCATCCTAGATAGGCCACAAAGCTGTATCACCTGTTGACGGGTCAAAAGAAAGAAAGTGGGAACCACAACAGAACTCCTCCATAGTGGGGCAGAGCTCTTCAAGGCCAAACCGAAAGACGTGAGACTACGGTTCCCACAGTTGTGCAGCAGCCGTCATTAAAGATCTGTTAATCCTCATGGTCCTCAGTGAGAAAATAGCATTAAAGGCAAATGGGACGAAGTTTAAACGTTTGATATGGGAGAATGCCTCAACCCATGCAGAAAGGGAAGAAGCCATCTGAGTCGGAGTAACAAAAAATGAGGCCTCAATGGCTGTATTTATAATGCAAAAAAAGGCAAAAAATTAAAATTTTGGCAAAAGGTACGTTTAATGTGGCAACCGCCACCTTGGAGTTGGCGACCGCCAACTCTAAAAAGCATCGCACAGTGACATCAGCCCTTTGACCAGACGACCGCCAGGTTATAAATAGCAACCGCCATGTCAGTCTCCTTGGAAGTGGCGACCGCCATGTTATGTTATGGCGACCGCCATGTTTGAACATGGCGGGTGTGTGTCAAAATTGTGGCATCTAAATTATGCATCCAAGACAGTTTGAGCAGCAAATAAAGAAAAATCGTGCAACAGATAAACATGTAAAGTAATAAATGGCGCAAAGTCCCAAATTGCATCAAAAGTAGTAGAATGTATCAAAATGTAACCAAGACACCCAGACCCAATAAAATAGTAAACTGGGGCATGCAGGCCCATGGATCAAGTAAATGTATCAAACTGGGGCACACAGGTCCATAAAGAGTAAATGTATCTAAATGAAAGTGAAAAAGTAACTGGGGAGGGGTCTCTCTCTCTTAGGAACGTCTCTGGAAGACTCGGCGGGAAGAAGGACCAGCCTTATCCGAGCTATCATCCTCAAAGAGCCGGTCAAAGTCATCGCCATCATCACTACCGGAGGAGGAGGAAATGGCCCTGGATCGGCTCCTAGCAGAAGAGATGGATCCCCGGGAATGAGCTCTAGAGGAAGCAGCATGGGACCCACGGCCTCGAGCCGGAGCAGAAGCAGGAGGCTGAGCAGGAGCCAGGGGTGGAGCAGCAGCAACTACAGGTGGCTGTCAAAAGAGACAAAAGGTAAGAAAGCGGTATGGAACAAAACCGAGACCAAAGAAAAAGACACTCACCAGTAGAGGGATGAAAGGAACCCCAGCTACACGCAGAGCAGCATCCTGCTGGCGAATCAAAGTCCGCATGCCGCTCACTACTAGCACGAGGCGATCTAACCAAGCCTGATCCGCCTGTCAAGAAGAATAAAGAACTAAGCAGTCTAAATAGAGGAAAAAACATAAAGGAAAGCAGTGAGGAAAAGAACAAACCTGAGCATATACTGGCTGGAACTCCAAAATTGGGGGGAACCGAAATAGGGATATCGAAGGGATACCCAGCAACGATGGTCGGCACAGTCTAGGGTATCTCGACAGCTCCAAGTCCAGCTCTCCCAGCAGCAGCAGCGGCAGCTCCTGTTCCAGCATCAACACCAGCTCCCTCATCCTCTGGTTTAATGCTCATTTTCTTATAATATTGGTTTAATGCTCCTTCATTAACCTTTATTTTTCATTTTCTTTTCTTTTCTTTATAGTAGTGTAATTTTCTTTTTTAGCATTTTATTGCTTTTTTTTTCTTTTCCTTGTAATGTAATTTTATTTTCTTTTTAATATTTTATTTTCTTTCTTTTCCATTTCTTTTTCTTTTCTTTTCATAATGCTTACCTTTTTCTTCTTTTCTTTTATTTTGTTTAACCCAAAAATCATAAAAGTCTTTTAATCAAATTTTTATTCTCTAAATGTAATTTTCTTCTCTTTTGTTTTTTTTTCTCTTCATTTTCTTTCAATGTAAATGTAAATAGTTAAATTTTCTTTTATTAATAACATTTTCTAATCTTTTCATTTTTAGCATAATTCTTCTTTTGTGAACTTTTTCTTTTAAATTCTTAAATTCTCTTTTGCCGTAAAACTTTTATTTTAAATTTCTTCTCTCTTTAAGATTTTGCCTAATATTTCTTTTATTAAAAGTTCATCATGTTAAATGCTAGCATAGTTTAATTTGATAATATACACGTTTTAGTTCTTTTATTTAAAATCATGATTAGGATAGTTTAATTTATTTCTTGTTAGCAATCCATGTTTAGATAACATGTTTTACTCTTTTATGCAAATTATGATAGTTTAGTTTATTTTGATAAAAATTACATATGGGAGTGTACCATGTATCCTTTAATTAGAAATTACATGCCATAAGATCTAGGATTTTATCTTTTTATTTGTTTTGATTTGGAATGCTATGTACATATGTTATGTATTTTTCATATTTAATTTTGAATGTTCCCTATTTGCCATAACTTTCTTGACTTGCATGCATTTGAGAAATCATATTGAAGAACCGATGATGATTAGTAAAGACCAACCTTATGGTTGTACGAATGGGGTACCTAATAATTCCCCGATTCGTACCTTATCCCCCGAATCTTTTTTTTCTGGTTAACGTTTTCAAGATCAGTAATTATTTTTATTTTTTTTAGTTTTTCTCAAAAACTAAGTGGGAATTCTATTTTCAACAAAAAGGAGAATTTCAAAACTTAGCTTTCAAGGTGTTAAAATATTTTTTTAAATATTTTTGAATTTTTTTATTTTTAAAATATTTTCGAAATCTCAAAATCCCAGCGCCACACTTCCCTCAGGTCGAGCCAGAGGAAAGTTGAGGGGCAAATGAAGGGGGTAGAACAAAGGCATTCGGGTTGGATGGGTCAAACCACGACCCAAGGCCGAGACCCTGACTTTGGCCTGAATGTCCTTGATTATGAGAGAGGAGCTCGGCCCTGGAATGAAGGGATATTAGCCCAAGCCAGAGCGGCCATGGTTCGGATACCAATGCGCTTTAAATGCGATATGATTGAGAAAAGTACATGCATTAAATGCGACATGGTCTGACAGGACATGCATTACATGCGATAGAGCTCCGTTCCCCACGCGCCAAGGGAGCTCGGCCCAAAGGATGATCGAGGTGGAGAAATTAAGGCGATGTGATAGTTAGTGAATCGTCACCGCCGCTAACTCAGAGATGGTGCCAGAAGGGGACAGAGTGGCAGGAAGATGTGCCAGTTAGGCGCAGGTACGTGTCAGACCTAAATCAAGAACTGTAACAAGAGGGGATTCTCAATATAAAAGGGAGGAGGATGAACAGAAAAAGGGGTAAGTAGTTTTTCAAGTAAAAGTTTAGTTTCTGACTTAATCTCTAACCTGATCATCGGAGGGGCACCCGGTAATCCGTCGCCGGTTAGCTCATGTGTATTTTGTCTTTGCAGAGGTTAATTTATTGGCAGGATCGACCAGGCTGGATCCAACTCTAAATTAAATTCAATTTACGGGACTTTCCCGTATAACCATGCTTAGTCAAAAATCTTATAATTTTTGTTTTATATAGTATAAGCCACTTAACAAGTTTAATTTTGTTAGCTTAAAGTTAAAAAAAAAAAAGAAAAAATCAATAAGTCAACTTTTAACTAAAATATTCTCTATTTTTATATTAGTTTAGTGTATTATAATATTATAAAAGTCGTTCTCATCCTATTATTGTTCAAAGAAATTCATCAGTGTGGCCATTATTTTTTTTCTTCTTCCTTTCTTTTTTTTTTGTAAAGGTAGACAAATAAATATAATTATATTTTTAGAGTTCCTTCAATTTCTTTCAATCGCTTTCTCTTC
The DNA here is from genome assembly GCA_032270985.1 of Heliamphora pulchella. Lineage (NCBI taxonomy): Eukaryota > Viridiplantae > Streptophyta > Magnoliopsida > Ericales > Sarraceniaceae > Heliamphora > Heliamphora pulchella. The sequence continues at coordinate 26,896 of JAULJZ010038272.1, forward strand.
TATTTGTATATATTTCAAAATATTCAAATACATTTTAAGTTGATGTTATATATAGATTGTTTTTCATGGTAATAAAAAAAATTTGCATTGGAATTTTTTTATGCATAGGCGCTCATTTACAAACATCAAAAACATCGTCAACTAATTGTTGGAAATTTTGGCTCAAATCCAATTTCAGTTAGGAAAGACTTCTAGTCTATCATGGTTATTAAATTTGACTTTTTAAAGAATTCTGAAAAATGTAGATTTGCACAAATTTGATTAGTATTGAACTCGACTAACATAAGTTGGATTAGATTGCGTTTCTGTTTTTCCTATAAATATGAATATAGTCTCAAATTATTTTGTATTCAAGTTATTTAAGAGGAGAATTTATGAGAGTTGAGTGATTTATAATTGTTTCTCCATATATTGAATTCTGTTACCCTTGAATGTAGATAAATTATCGAACCACGTAAAATCTGTCTTTTTTTGGTTTGTTTGTGATTATTCTGGGGTCTTTCTTGCACAACAAGTGGTATTAAAGTTTTGGTTAAAATTGGTCTTTTGCTCTCTGGCTAGAATTTGAAGTGATCAAAAATCAATTTTAAATATGCCAAAAGTTTCGTTTCATCAAGAGAATTCCAACAGTATATTATAAGTTAAAAACGAAGTTCGAATGCACCCACAAATGTCGTTTAAAGTCTCTATATATTTTTTGTCGCACCAAACATGCACTTCAAATGTCTTCCTCATCATCTTGAACCAACCGCCTGATTCGTGCGCACAAGCAACACCCCAACCGCGCACCCCCGTGCGTCAGCTCATCCGATTCACCTAAACATGTGTTTGGATTGAATTTTAACTAGTTTAGCTTTATTTTTGGCCGATTCAATGTATTTTTGCAATATTTTTGTTTGATTCAGGGTGATTTTCACTATTTTTGGTCGTTTCGGATTCAATTGTTTCTCAGTTCACCTTTTAAAATATGTTTTACTTTATTAGAGTATAAAAGCGGTTAGTTTAGTCGTTTTAAGCGCCGAATATTGTTTATGGTAGAATTTAAGAATTTTGATGGCCGAATCTATCGAGAGTTTTGTTTGTTTGTTTAAAGTTGGTTATTTAATTTATATTTGAAGAGTTGTCTATTTGAATTCTGTGAAGAAAATCAAAGATTTGAGAGCTTTGCAGTGAATACAGTCTGTTTTATTCGTCTGAAAGAATCTATTTTGTTCATCATGAGGAGATTGATCTTTAGGTGAAGTTTGTCATCAGATGATGTTTGTTAACAGATGAATTTTGTGTTGGTAATTCAGTTACATTTGTTAGTGGAGGATATGCTGACAGTTTGAATGACAGGATGTGCCATTTTGGTCAATTTTTAATACAGCTTGAACTTGACAAGATTTAGTAGTTTGAGTAGTTGCTCCACTCAGTTCACATTTAGTTTGGACATGATACGTGTATTTGTTCATATTTTGTTCGATTTTTGGAATTTGGTACCTTTGGGTTCAATTTGGCGTTTCAGGACATATTTGGTGGCAGCACTAATTTGCCAATATATCTTATTTGAAGCTTTGGTCACTCCAGGTAAATTTGGCACCAGAAAGCGCATTTGGATGCAGAGTTTATATGTTGATTTGTTTGATTTAGAAGTTTGAGTACTTTTAGTGCATTTGGTGGCAGCTTTGGTATGTTGATTTGTTTGGGATATGAATTTTTGTCAATATGGAGATTGTTGAGAATTTTGGCTTAAATTCAATTTAAGTTAGAATAAACTTTTAGTCTATCATGGTTATTAAATTTGACTTTTTGAAGAATTTTGAAAAATGTGAATTTGCACAAGTTTGATTAGTATTGAACTCGACTAGTATAAGTTGAATTAGATTAGGTCTATATTTTTCCTATAAATATGAATATAATCTCAGATTATTTTGTATTCAAATTGTTTGGGAGAAGAATTTGTAAGAGTTGAGTAATTTGTAATCGTTTCTCCATATATTGAATTCTGCTGCCCGTAAACGTAGGTAAATTACTGAACCATGTAAAACTTGTCTCTTTTGGGTTTGTTTGTGATTATTCTGGGACATTTCTTACACAACACTAATTTCTAAGATGATATTCGTATCATGTTTGAGAAATTTCTTATCATGTTAAAATATTCTAAACAATGAAAAAAAATTGAATTTATCATTAAAGTAGAACTAAAAAGATTATGGCTTCTTATAATCTTATAAAATTGATTTTTGAGGCATTCTTTATTTTTTAAAATGATAAAAAAATATTAATGTAATTAGTTTTTTAATAAATAAATATTTATACATAAAAATTTCCTTATGGCTTGCATCAAAGTATAAGAAATTTATCATATTTTGATCAAGATGAAAATTAAATATTACACTATTTTATCTAAGATCATACATTAAAAGAAATTTAAGAAATTTTTCCTACGTGAAAATTTTCTCATAACTTGCATTAAAGTATGGGAATTTTTATTATGTTAATTTTTTTTGTATGTATACTCACAAATCTTTCATACATAAATGCCCAATTCACTAAAAATTAAGTAACAAAATTCAGAAAATATGTATAAAAACATTTCATACTCTGCATTTAAATACGAGAAATTATACACACTATGCCTTCAAATAAAACTAAGAAATTTTTAGTATTATTCAAAATTTACCAAACTACGCAAACTAAATTTTGTGTACGAGTCAATTGGGGTCACTATATAAAAATTTTCTGACCGTGTTAAAAATTCACTAGGCACTAAAAAATAAAAACTGAAATATTGATCGTTAATGTAAAAAAAAAAAAAAACACTAACATTTCTTATAATATTACAAAATTAATTTTTGAAACATTTCTTACTTTTTTTCAAATAATTAAAATAAAAAAGTAATATTTTTCTTAATAGCTGAATATTTATATGTGAGAAATTTCTTATACTAGTTATTAAACCAATACGATAAATTTCTTAATTAACAAAATTTTAAAAAAATATTTATAAAAAATTTATGATATTCTGCATTAAAGTATCAAAATTCTCATATAGTACTCTCAATTAAGATTAAACTTAGAAATTTCTAATACTACTAATTAAGATTTTACCAAACCTCGAAAACTAAATCAATTTTGTGCCCCCAATCAATTGAGATTAGCAATATGAATTTTTCTATACAATTCTACCCAGTTAAAGGTCATATATTCCGTTAAATTCAACAACTGCATATATTTTCTTACTACTATAATCTATATCCCAAATCACTTTACGTCTACCCCTAGTGTTTAAATTAAAAGTAACGTTATTATTATTTTTTACTATTGCATCTATTAACCTATGTTGTATGTGTCTAAATCACTTTATTCTATTTTCTCTCAATTTATTTTCTATTACAAAGATTTTATATGATTGAATTTTAAGACATATCTCATTTTTTTAATAATAAAAAAATATTAATGTAATTTATTTGTTTCAATACGTAATTGCTCGTCGTGAAAAAAGTTATGGTATCTTTGACAATTAAATTTTCTAAAGTTATAAAAATAATGTCTGTTTTAGTGATAAAATTTGGGTTTTGCCAAGAATAATAGTTGGCAAATTTATATTTTCTTATAGAAATATCAATTTTATTTTTTATTTTTATAAATAATACATAACCACAAATGGGTGATCCCTGAAGCTAGACCCTCAAGGATTACTTTTGGGTGACACTACGTAACATGGTTAAACATAACAAAAAATTTTCTCTATGCAGCGAATTCTCACTAAATAAATAATATTTTCTTCATTTTTTGAAGTTTAACTCTTGATTTGAATTATTCTAAATTTCAATAATTAGTTTGATTTTAAAATTTCGAAGCAACGGTACAATTTCATTATTTGAACAAATTTTTTTTTTCATTTTGTTTTTTAAAATTTTATATTGAAGATGTGTTTTATTTGATAAATGCTCGTTAGAGAATTCTGTAAGTACTGGGGATTGGCACACACTTGCGAGAGCGAGCAAGCGTGTATTTAGAAATTAAATTAATTAAAAAAATTAAGTAATAAAATAGTTTAATTTTTAAATTATAAAAAATTATGATTTTGAAATTAAGTAATAGAGAAAAAGCTTGATAAGTATTTTGAACAAAACAACAAGTTCATCCAAAAATTAAAAATAATGGCATTTTCGTAAATAAAATATCTTGTGATGTAAGATAATAGAATTAATTGTGAATGCACCAAATAGAAGGCGCTCTTATCACTCCCCAAATTATTTGGTGAGGTTATTAATTTTTTGGGGGTTCATAGCATTTTATCGTTAAAAAAAAAAAGAAAAGAAATGGCCATTGTTTGCTATTTTTAATTTAGATCAAAAAACTCTCATAACTTGACATACTAACCTACACCCTAAACCATTTAACCCCCTACTCCTTGACACCATGACACCTTAACTTGAGAACACCCAAACATTTGAAACCTGACTCTAGACCTCTAATCCCTGATCCTGAGCACTTGATTTAGACCCAAACCCCCCAACCCTTAAACCCTCGAATCGCCTGACTCTCTAGTGCCCCACCCAACTCCCGAACCTCCTAACCCTCCAACCACCCAATCCCCAAACCTCCCGACCCCCGATCTCAAATCCCTACACTACTATCACCGCCACCCACTATTACCTCTTCCTCTATCGCTATTAGTCCATCATTGCCACTGCAAGCTCACATAAGAATTGTAATTTTTGTAAAGAAAAAAAATATTTTGATGATGTTCATGTAAGTACGATTTCATTTTAAGATTCATTCCAAGACACCAATTATAGAAATTGGAATGATAGTCTTATAATCTTAATTTGATTCCTACTAGAAATCTAACAGCCAGTTCCAATAGACACTATCAAATATAATTTAATTTTAAAATTAAATTTTGATAATAATTAGAAGTAGAAAATTTCAAAATGTCAGAGATTTGAAATAGATTTTTCAAGAGTGAAGGAGGAATGAACAGTATTTCAAAGATGACAGAATCAATCCCAATTCTAAATTTTTATGTATAGTAAATTATGACCATTAAAATTTTTTGCCGTATGATTTAATCACAACCACTCTTTTTAAAATATGGTAAAAGGAGAGAGAATACATTTTTAAAAAGGTGAGCTTATAACCCTAAGATTCAAGATTGAATAAATCTCAACCACTTTTTAAAAAATGTGTTAGAGGTGAGAGAACATATGTTATAAACTATGAGCTATCTTATTATATAGATCTTGTACAAATATTGAAAAAGAAGTCACCATATTTCCTACCCCATTCCATTCCATATTCATTCCAATCTCAATTATGTTTGTATTACAAATCATTGCAATAAACCAAACAGTACCTAAGGTCTTTTGTCCCATGATTCTAAGACACTGTACGATTTGAAAGTAGGGATGTTCCAAAAAATTAATGGAACTAGTAAATCAGTTTAGATATATTTAAATCGTATAGTTAGGTTCAATTTTTTTGATAAATTATTTAGTTTCGATTAGTTAAGAATTATTTCTTATTATTCCGTTCACGTATTAAACTTTAAAAAATCATATAGAATCGAAACCAACTCTTACCTATTTTTAGTATAGTCATATTATAGTATGCATGTATTATATATAAAGAAAAAAAATTTAAAATATTAATTATTTTATTTTACATATTTTATTTTTCTCTATTTATCAACTTTTATTATTTAATTTTTTCTTTTTCTATTTCTTATACCATCATTATATTATATAATTTATAAACTACTCGTAATCGATAAAAAAATATTAAAATAACAAATGCATAAAATCTAGTTCATAATTTATAAATACGAGTATGCTCAAAGTTCCATAAGAAGAGTAGTCTCATCATATTAACAAGGAAAATGTTAACCGAAACCCATTGGACTGTGGTTAAGGAGTATATTATGTATAGATATTTGTGCAAAGTGTATTGATATCTGTAAAACTGGTAAGTTCCATGCCAAAAAGTGTATTGATATGAAATTTTTTTTGTTCCTATTAGACTATTATCTAAAGCCCATTAGATTCTCTTTAGCAGCACCCTATTAATAAAGAATGCTAGTAAATTCTATCAAGGTTACTTCAGTATCGCTTAAATGTCTTCATTAAATTAATTGTTTCATTTTACTTCTTCTATTTTTCTTTATTTCTCCTCGTTAATTATTTAATTCTTCTTTTTCTTTTTCTCATAGCATCATTATATTTGTTTCTGAGGCCCATCCTAAGTTGGGCCTACCGAACCAGGCCTATATTGGGCTTTCGAGTAAAATTCAAATCTTATTTACGAAAAAAGAGAGATGACATATCAAGAATTGTTATTCTAGGTAAATATATATATCTCTAATTATGATGAAACGATAAAAAAAAATTTGAAATTGAATAATGACTTAACCATAGGCTTGGGGTTAAGTATCGTCAATGAGCCCAACCCAAACTGCTTAACTAACATTCGAGTTCATCCAAAGGCATTTGCCTAACAAGCTATTTTGTTTAACGGGGTTGAATAAACTGAGCCTGAATGAAAATAGTTAAACCCAATCCTCAACTACTGTGCTTAGTCTAGGTGAATTGACGGGCGGACTAATGGATTTTTGATTTTTGACTAAAGTTTGCTAAAAAAAGAGAAAAAAAAACAAAAAAAAAAAGAAAAAAACCAAAGAAAAAAACCAAAGAAAAAAAAAAAATCAAAACACACAACTGAACTCCCGGTCACCATTTGCTTCTTGAAGCTGCCCATCTTTCACAAATTCAACGCCTTCAAAATATGAAGAAAATTGGACATGCACCACAACTCACCGATGTTTAATAGAGGCATTAATGGCTTTCTTGATTTTCTTCAATAACTTTTCTTCTATAATTTAGCAGAAATCAGTCATAAATCAACATACTTTAACTAAATATTGCAAGAATCAATAACAAATCAACACATTTTTTTAATGTAAATATTGCAATTGTAGTTTTGAATCAACGCGTGTTTGTTGAGAGTGTTGAATCTACTTTTAGTTATAAGAGTCTGAAAAAATATATTCTTTTAAAACTTTATTGGTGAGCAAAATACAGAGTAAGACAAAAAAAATAAGAAAGAGTGGTAATTAAGTCTTAGAGAGAGTCGGAAAAAAGGGACATAGTTCTGAATACCGTATCGGATAGCATATCGATTTTCTTATTGGTACCAGCGAAATACCGAGTACCATTTCAAATTTATCGTTATAAAATATTATATGAGCATTTTAAAAAAAACAATGTTTTAACAATATATAATTTAGTATAACATAAATATTTACCTAACATAATATTTTAATTAATTAGCCTAAATTAATATTTAATCTCATTATTTATAATGAGATAACTAATTTTAAAGCAATATATATTTAATATTTAGTATGCCTGGTACAAATCATTATTTTGATCGACACGAAATTAAGTAATTAATGTACTAATTTTGTTCTAAATCGATATGTACTGACTGGTACAATATGGTATTGGCAACTATGGAGAGAGAGAGAGAGAGAGAGAGAGTCACGAGGCTAGAGTTCCAAGCAATTTCTCTTTTATGCCAGCAGTGGGAGGGCCATAGGCCCATAGGGAGAACTACATGGGCTGGACTGTCGTGTGAATTGGATCTCAATTTCTACTTCTTAACCCCATCTTGTGGCCCATTTAGCGGCTCATCTTGAGGCCCACCCCACATAACACAACATACAACCCATTTGCAAAGACAAAAAGCTGAAAAAAGGGAATATCTCAAACAACCTCTAGAGAATGATTTTCATGTCAAATTTCTCTTTGGCGCATATTTTATCTTATTGAACTTCTTTTTAAATTTAAATAATATTTTTTTTTGTATTTTTAAAATTATCTCATTATGAAAAAGTAATATCTTGGTCACAAAATTAAAAAAAAATCAAAAAAGGCAAAGATATCGTGAACGACTTAATGTGATTTTTTTGTCTTTAGTAAAACTTCTTCTGTTTTAATTTATATATTTATTTTTGTAAAATTTACTTGATTACAAGAAATCAAAATACAAAATGTGGATCAAAATATGAAAAATGTACAAATAAGATTAAAAAAAAAAAGGTTTAGAAAAAACCATCCCAGACGGACAACAACTCATGATATGGAAAAGGAATTAGTGTAGAATTTCCATCAAAAGAACCATATAATTATAAATAAGTAAAAAAAAATGTCACTCTCACTTCCTTTTTTTAAACAGAAATTTGATTTTAAAATATTATTTACCTAACCGTTTTACCGTTACGAAGGTTTTTCCCACCACCATTATTGATTTTATGTATACTAGGGTTAGGGTACACGTTATACGTGTGTAAAAATATTAAATTATATATTTTTTTAAAAAAGTAAAAGAGATAATGTAAATTTAAAAAAAAAACTAAAGCGGTTATAAGATAATTAAAAATTCAATGTGAAAGAACGGAGAAAAATGGTGTGATTTTCAAATTGTGTTCTTAAAATTTTAAAATGAACTAAGTTGTAGCAGAAGTTTTTGATGAGTATTTTGGAGAAAAAAATTCACATAACTTTAAATTTGGAGAACACTAAATGAGTGCTTTGCCTTAATATAATAATAAGAGATGCATAAAACTATACAAAAACCAATTAAACGATTTAAAATTGTAGTCTATGTTGAGATTTAATTATTAATCTCAAAACGTAAACGAAAGCACGTACATTCATGCACGAGTGTACACACCAAAGAGAAAATTATGAAAAAATTTATGTAATTCGGCACAATATACTTACGTTTACGGATGAGAGAAATAATCAAATATAAGCATAAAGTATATAATCACGAGATCAAAAATACATCAAAATTCGACACTCACAATTTGAGCCTTAAAACAAACTCCATTTTTCTGTTCAAAAGTCACCCTGATATCGTCGGTATTTTTTTGTATTTTTCATATACCTCTACCTTTTTAATTCAACTCCTGACAAACGTACTAAATAATAGTGTTCTTATTTATAGATGAACCATAAAACCCTAGCCGTCATATAATTATAAAATTCTAAATTTCTAGCGGTCATATAATTATAAAATCTTAATTATACAAGTCTAAATAATACAAAAATACATACCCAAGAGTCCAAATATTGGCTATTTATGTTATAATGTGTTAAAAGTTGACATAAATAATTTTTTAGCGCATAGTTTTGTTGGAAAAATGGCATTCAAGGGCATTAAAAGTTTATTTTTGTTAAACTTTGAGGGAATTTATGAGTGGAGTCCACGTTTATTTATTTTTTTGGATGTATAAGGGAAAAAAATGTTTAATTACATGAGATGAATAAATATACGAAATTACTTTACCAAAATCATTTTTTAGAGAAAATGATGTTAGATCAAGGTAACTCAAGAGGGAGGGGGGGATTGGGTCTTTAAAGAAATAAATAGCAATTTCAAAATCTTTTTAAAAATATTTTAATATTACAATAAAGGAAGATGTGCAAGTATATAACCAATACAAATATTAAAAGATGAGGGATAGAGAAAAAGAACAAGACACCAGCGATTTATAGTGCTTCGATTTTATCCTAACCTACATCCACTGCTCAAGATCTCCCTTGAGTATTTCCACTATCTAGAATACTTCCGGGCGTATTCCAAGCTTTTACAAATTTCAAGATTGCACTTGAGCTATCTGAATGTTTACGGGCACATTCACAACCCTGTTACAGCTTCAAGAAGATCATATGAAAACAAGCCCATGTTTTCTTCTAATATCTCTTGAACTTTTTTTTGATGAGTTTCACTCACTCACTCACTCAAAGGCCAAAGGGTGACTCACCCTTGATTACAATAAATGAGATATAATGAATAAAGAACACTTACTCTCTTTACAAGATTGATTTATAATAAATGAAAGGGTAAAGAGAGATGAGGAATAAGAACAGCAGTTGCAGCAATAAATATGAGCTTGATGATTTTTGAGATGGATTTGAGCAATAGAATAGTAAATGTAAGTCTCTTTTTTTTTTTCTTTAAATGCTGAGAAGTAACTCCTTATATAAGTTCTTGTGAGTTCCTGACCGTTGGAGGTAGGTGTAAATGCCAAAAATTCAATTGTTGAGATCTGCCGTATTTTGAATTTTCGCCTTTAGGGTCGACACAAATATATTTGGTGTCGACACAAAGTGTCTAGGGTAGGGTTCTTCAAGTGGTTGGGTCGACATGAATCTTCTGTGGGGTCGACACAAATTCTGCACTTTACCTTCTAACGTTCTGGGGTCGACACAAATGAATCTGGTGTCGACTCGTTTGAAACTTC
>JAULJZ010038273.1:2067-14687 GCA_032270985.1 Heliamphora pulchella
CACACACACACACACACACACACACATATATATGTCATCGAGATAAACCCACATCTCAACCAAACATTTAAATTTCGGCTCAAACCAAACCCCAGTTTCCCCCTTTTTAAATCAAATCATCCACATCACGACCCGAGTCCAATCGTTAAACCCGGTTCCTCTCACCAACACCTAACTCACACAAGGAGTGAAATGCTTTAATGAATACCCAAGACGAACATGATTAATAACAATTAATCACATTCTTAAATACGAGTCCAACCCAATATTGGTTCATCTCGCCAACACACAACACATATAGGCGTAGCCAGTCTGCTCAAACGGACAGAAGAGCGTTCGAGCGCCCAAACTCTCAGCCATGAGATGGCTCGAGCAGGCAGGGCTCCGCTCGAGCGCTTTACTACCCGAGAAAACCCCAAAACTTTCCCTGTTTTGAGTTTCAAACCCCCAAATTTCCCATGAGTTAGACAATAACCAAATTTTAACTTTCCTAAGCACAAATTAAAGGTTCTCATAACCCAAGGTTTATCAAATCATTCTTTAATTTTGTTATTTACACCCAACAACCCGAAAAGCCCTAATTTCCCTTATTTCCAACTCGAAGAAACCCTAACTTATCAAATCACCCATTTATCATGCTCCAACGATAATATTAAGGTAGAACCATCTCACATCACTTGAAAACACAAGATTTAACCTACTTGAACACAAAACCCTAACGTAGGGTTTCCAAAACGTATATTTTCATGCTTCTCATGTATATAAACACAAAATTTCAACTCATATCAAACAATACCTTGAGGATAGTCATAGATCCTACCTCTTTAAAGCTCAAGCAACTTAGATCCAACCCGGCTGCGAAAGGAAAGTTTTCAACGTGCGTCTTCACTCTCCAACGGTTCCTTACTTGGGAGAGAGGCAAGAAATCCACCCCAACGGGACAAGGAAAGCTCCATGGATCTTCAAGACCAAATCCTAGGTCACATGTTTTGGTTTTAAAGAGAGAGAGAAGAGGAAAGAATGAGAATGAAATGTTTAAGATGGCAACTTATAAGCTACTTGCCGACAGTTCGCTCGAGCGGACCCCTCCCACCACTTGAGTGGTCCCAACATACCCGAACTTGCTGCCACCTGTCCGCTCAAGCAGGCTACCCACCGATCGAGCAGTCATCACTGGGTGAAAACCCAAACAAAAGATGTATGCACAAATCGAATCATAAGCCTGAATACCTCAAGACTCACTCAAATAATTCATAATAAGGGTTCTCAAGCACTACCGGGCATACCATTATCGTGATCAAGTTTTAATTCTTTCGTAAAATTAATCACTCAGCCATTTTTTGTCAAAAATATACATGATTTCATTAATCCTTATAACTAAAAAGGGTCTGGGTCCCTACAACAAGCCCATTCGTAAAATTATTCTAGAAACAATTAGAGAAAATACCAGTAGAACGGAAGAGGAGCTGCAAGTTACTGATATCCCATTACCTCATCGTAGTGGGAGGATTATTAGGACAAGTGCAAATCAAGAACAGGGTGCTGATGTAGAGGGTTCAAATTCTGCACATAGTGTTATTGCTAATACACAGACACAGGTAGTAGCTCATCGTAGTGAGAGAGTTGTTCATCAACCTGATCGGTATATATTCTTAGGAGAGTCTTTTAACAGGATCCCGACAGAATTGGATACCAAACCCTGTAACTACAATGAAGCACTTCAGGATAAAGATGCAGATCTTTGGCAAAAGGCTATGAATTTAGAGATGGAATCTATGTATTTCAATTAGGTCTGCGAACTTGTAGAACCACCTGAAGAAATAAAATTCATTGGATGCAAGTGGATCTATAAGAGAAAAAGAGAAGGAGACTGGAAGATTGAAACATGCAAAGCTAGGCGTGTTGCAAAAGGGTTCACTTAGAAAGAAGGGATTGATTATGAGAAAATATTTTCGTCTGTAGCCATGCTTAATTCTATCAGGATTCTCTTATCTATTACTGCTCATTTTGATTACGAAAGCTGGAAGATGGATGTCAAGACAGCTTTTCTTAATGAAATTTTTGACGAGTGTATCTATATGATACAACTAGATGGTTTCATAGTAAAGGGTCATGAGCACATGTTGTGCAAGCTTAAGAGATCTATTTATGGACTTAAGCAGGCATCGAGATCTTAGAACACTCGGTTTGATCAAGCCATAAAGTCTTATGATTTTGATCAGAGTCCAGATGAGTCTTGTGTGTACAAGAAGTGTAACACCCCGGTACAGACCCTAGTTGTAGCAACCCGATTTATAATGACCAGTGTAGCGATCCAACCCAAACCCTAGCATTAGTGATGGTTAGTTGACAAGATCTCAGGTCGCTAGAAAGATGGTAACCCTAACTCGGCATGAAAATCCTAATTCGATTTGAAAATCCTAAAGAGATCAAATGCTCATAGGAAAAACCCTAATACTTAGAGAAGACTCCTAACATACTAAATTAAGTAAATAACTTAAAATATTAGATTAAAAATAAAAAAATTTTATAATTAAGGTAAAATGACCATTTTGCCCGTAGTACAGCAAAAAAGTCTTAAAAATCCAAAATTTGACCCATGAACACCCTAAATCGGATATTTAAATACAATTAAGTAATAAAAGACAAAATAACATAAAAAAAAAACAAAAAGACCCTTAGTGGCTGGCCACATTGGAGTTTGTGCCCAAAAGTGATTTTTTGCCTTTTTAAGGTTAAAAATGAGAAAAAATTGTATAAATTAAGCATTATTATGGCCCAAGACTTTTTATACAAGTAATATACATACTAATATAATATTATAGGTCAAGAAAAGTAAATAAATTATTATTTAAAGTCTCTACATAATAAATAAATTAAAAAGTCAAATCTAGTCAAACTAACTTAATTTAACTTAAAAGTCTACATCTATTTAATTAATTACTATAAAAATTATGATAAATCATAGAAAGATAAAATTAATTAATGTAATAGGTTTTAGTAGGTTAAGATACTAAAAAGATACACAAAATTAATATTTTATGCATTTTTTTGCACAAAATAGTACCCAAACCAAATTTTATCATTATAATAATGCAAAATTGACTTTTAAGCTTCCCCAAACAGCCCTAGAAGACTTTCCCTTTGCAAAAATCAGAAAATATCTCTTACACAATTTCTTAATAAGAGTTAGCCTCCCATGTAACCAATCATAATTAAGAAAAATTCAAATTTAGCTCCAAAAGTTCTCTAAGTGTGGGAAGAAGAAAGATGAAGAAGAAGGAAGAAGTAGCAAGGAGAATCAAGGGAGTCTTGAAAGCCAAGTCCATCCAACCTTCAACTCAAACCTAATCTCTACAAGTAAGTAAACTCTCTAAAACTCTCTGATATTCTCCTATAATATAACCTTCAATCAATCTCTATAATCAACCCTAAGAAAATAAAACAAAGAATAACTCAAAAAGGCGTCGTAGGAGTAGTTTATGGGCTGTTTATGTATGAACATGTTTTGCATGTGTTTTCATGTGTTTATTTTTGAGTTTTATGGCCTAAACATATTTTGGAGTTTTGGGTTATGTGGGTTTGTAACATGCATGCAAAGAAACCACAACAATAATGGACACCACATGAGCTAAACAACTAAAATCCTAGGTAACCTAATTTTCTGGGCTTACCTACTTTTTGCCACTAAATTTCAAACATCATAACTAATTGTAGAAAAATGATCTTAAAGTGATTTTTGAGTCCAGACCTATATTTTTGAGTTATCTTTTATAAAAAATTGGTTTTAAGTGATTGCGTTCGGTAGAACTCATGATATGTCATTTTTGCTAATGAGTGTCAGATCTTGACCACTCTGAGTTGCAGATCGAAACACCCTAAGTTACAGTGAGAACCGAGCTTAGGTCAAAACATAAAACTTGTAGAGGAAATATTCATCTTTCGGTCCACCAAATATGAGCCACAAATATGAAGTATTGATGGGTCACAACACCTTCCAAAGTCACTGTTGAGGTTTAGTGATTGACAAACCTCTCTGTCACACATTTTTGTGAGACTCGAAACCTAACTTTTTAGAAGCCAAATCCAAAGGTGGTAAACATAAAAAATGTATCTAAAAAATTATACTAACTACTGAGCAAATATCAGGCCAACAAACCCTCCTATGATACCCCAACGGTTTTGAGCACTCTGTGTTAAAAACACATTCTGCAGACCCTTTTTAGGCTGACTGAACCCTTTATATAAATTGGCCAAAATCTAAAACTTTTTTCAAATAACTTGTCCTAGCACAAAACATGAAACTTGTAGGGGACACCTTAAACGAAAACCTCACCCAAAATTAGGCCTATATCCTTTAAATTGATTCCCCAAAACCATGGCCAATAGTGGCCCAATTTCTTTGATTTTTTCTATAAAATGCTGAATGGTTTTTACTAAAATAAAATAAATTACCTTTTTACCTTAGGAACTGACCTTGGTGATAAATATAAAAGATGTTGAAAATATTATTATCTAATCGGTGTTAAGATTTCAAAAATTAAATCTATGTCTAGGTATTTCAAAACGCTGTCGCAACTTTGATACTAGCAATTAAATAATTACCTAAAATTAGTTAAGTGTACAAATTGTGTGTTACTTATGAGACTTGTGTATGTGAACCTCATATGAACTTGTGAGTAATTAGTATATGAAAATGATACTTTTGATGAAATGAACTCATGCCAATGGTTCGATTCTATGTCACATAAATTATGGTTATGCTTCGCATGCTTATAATTGATACTTTAGCAAGTTGTACCATATTCCATATCATATATATGCCATGCTATGATTAATTGCACACGAGAAACATATTGTACATCATGAGCATTCATACATTTCATCTTGGGTTATCGAAGTCCTTTCGTATCTTTCAAATTGGGCAGGGTTATATTGAAATTATTCTTTTCTCAGCTCCTAGTCTAGGGCATCCCTAGTAGCCATTTTTGTAACTATTTTGGGATATATTCCCTCTGAGCTCCCTGAGTGTGTTCCTAGTGTTTCAAAGAAAGATTTATTATTTTTGAATACTGTTGGGCACCACGAGTTTGTCAATAGCACTCTAGTTTTGGTAATTTAAACCTTGGGTTGATACTAAGTGAGCATCCTAGTTTTTAATTTGGGTAATCCAATAACGGCATTAACAATAAGTCCTCGAGGCGGCAATAATATAATGTCTCATCATGGCATTGACAATAAGTCCCTGATGCAGCAGTGACAACAAGTCCCACCACGGCATTTAACAATAAGTTCCTGAGGCGGCAATGACAACAAGTCCCATCACGGCAATGGCAATAAGTCCTTGAGGTGGCAAAAACATAAAGTCCCATCATGGCAATGGCGATAAGTCTCTAAGGTGGCAATAACATAAAGTCCCATCACTGCAATGGCAATAAGTCCTTGAGGTGACAATAACATAAAGTCCCATCACAGCAATGGCAATAAGTCCCTGAGGCGGCAGTAATAAATCTATACAACTAATCGAAATAAGTCCTAAAGTGGAACTCCTATTTTTATTTCTAGATACAAGTCGGGTTGGGCATCTGCATTGCATTCTTCTGCATCACGCACTTCCACAATTGTTCTTATATATGCTTACCTAATTGAAAATGTTAAATTGTCTGTCTCTTTGGCCTTAAATTGTATTGGGTATTATACAACATGTATTATAAGATATTTTGTTGTGAGTTTGTTAGAAGGTATAGAGAATTTGCTTCTGGGCTTTAACTCATGGCATTCGTGCGACAGGTGAGTATATGAGTTCTTTGAGAAAGTGGCCCCCGAAGAAGAAGACGGAATTGAAGAACAGGGTAAGTGGCTCCTGCCAGCGGATCCCGACAATGCTAGCTGAAGAATTGAGTTTTTATCTTTTGTTCTTTTTGTCTAGTTTCCACGAGTGTACTGTAATTTTTGTTAAATTTTCTAGGGAAACTATCATCGTTATGTAGTTATGAACAATTCAGAACTCTTAATAATGTAATATTTATGATATCTAAATACGAATGAATTATTAGAATATTTCCCTTATTTATACTTATATATGTCCCGACGTGTCCGGAGTACAGGGCGTCACAAGAAGCGTGACGGAAGCATGGTGGTTTTTCTAGTTGTTTATGTAGATGATATTTTGCTTATAAGAAACGATGTGGAGGCATTATCTACGGTAAAAGTATGGTTATCTGGACAGTTCAATATGAAGGACTTAGGAGAAGCTAGTCACATCCTAGGGATCAAGCTTATGTGAGATCCAAAATGAAGGATGTTGGGCTTATCACAAGTAAAGTATATCGATGATATCCTTACTCGTTTTAGCATACAGGATTTCAAGAAAGGAATTTTTCCTTTTAGGCATAGAATCACTCTATCTAAGAATCAGTGTCCTAGGACACCTAATGAGATAGAGAAGATAAAGGCGATTTCTTATGCTTCGGCAGTAGAAAGACTAATGTATGCTATGCTTTGTACTAGACTCGACATCTGCTTTATCGTTGGCATAGTTAGCAGATATCAGTCTAACTCAGAGTAGGAGCATTGGACTGCGGTAAAGAATATAATCAAGTACCTAAAAAGGACTAAGGATTATATGTTGATTTTTCAGGTAGACAGTTTAGTATCTTTAGGGTAAACAGACTCAGATTTCTAGTCAGACAAAGATTCCTATAAGTCTACCTCAGGATATGTATTTACCTTAGGAGGTAGAGCTTTTAGTTGGAGGAGTATCAAGCAGTCCTACATTACTGATTTCACCATGGAGGCCGAGTACATGGTAGCATCTGAAGCAGCCAAGGAGGTCGTTTAGCTCAACAACTTCCTGTTTCATCTAGATGTGGTCGCTTCAGTTCAGTCAGCTATTACACTTTATTGTGATAATAGCGGAGCGATTGAAAACTCGAAGGAACCTAGAGTCCACGAGAAAGAAAAGCACATTGAGCGTAAGTATCACCTGATACGAGAAATTATACAAAGAAGTGATGTTGCTGTGACCAAGATTGCATCAGGAGACAACTTTGCAGATCCTTTTACAAAGAGCTTACCGGCTAAGACTTTTGATAGTCATGTAGAGAGCATATGAGTCAGATGTATGGCAGCATGATTTTGAATATAAGTAGGAGATTGTTAGGAATATATACAGAAAATCATGGTTTTATTTTGGTTTTAATATTTAATTTTATTTTTTAATAAAATTAATTTTTTATTTTATGAGAACTTTAATGAGCAATGCATGCAATATCATTTTCTTTAATGTTATGCATGAATGTCCTTTATTGTGTATAGTATTTAATCTAGTGTGTAGAGTACTGCTTGCACACAGAAAACCAGATTGTAGGTTCTTACAGAATATAAGTATTTATTCACAGTTTTGATGGAAATAGACATACTATCGGTACAACTATAGCACAGAGTTTTAGTAGGCCTATCTTGATTACGGGGAACGGATAATAGCATCGTCTATTATTCTAACTCTCCGTGCTAGTACACTTTGTATGTATTGAACAGGTTACATTGAGGTAATTAATTTTATACTGACTATATAAATTAATTCACACTCTAAGGTTATTATGAGAGTGCTTATACTCTTAATCCTAAAATAATTATTATTTGCGTATATTTAATATTGGTTGTTTTCATTCATTTGAAGGTGCGATCTTATATGGGTCCATATTCCCGGTGAGTTAGAAAGCGGTATTAATTATATGGTGAATATTAATTATTGACGGAATACACGTCTCGATTGTTTGGGATTGATGATACCTCCTTAAGAAAGGTTATAAGTTTTGACCAGGCCAAATCTTGTAGGTGGATTTGAATATCCGGTGGTCATATAAGTTGAGCGGAAGGGCTTAAGAAATTTTGAAGATGCTGATTAAATTAAATTGTCAGTAATTAAATTTATTTGGTGGGTATTGGGAATCTTAACGTGAGGAGATGAGTTAAGCATTTAATAATAAAAGCTCAATGCAAGTTGGTCTTGAGATTATGGCTTATAGTGCAGTTACAGTTCTTTAGTGGTGTGAACTGTAATTTAGTATTTTATGAAAATTACAGAAATCGCTGCAAGGTATTTATAATTACAGATACTGCTAAGAGATTTGCATAATTGCGAAAACTGCTATATGGGTATCTGGATTACACTAGAAGTCTTTGTTATAATTACTTCACAGGTCCCTGCTGTAGCCCTATAAATATGCGAGTAGGCTGAACCAAATTCATAAGTTGTCTATTAAGACTAAGGTTGTCCAGGTTCTGCTTGTACGAGTTCTCAAAGGATCATAGCCCACACTACGTTCGTGAATCGCATTAGAGAATACAGTAGAAGGTCTGACCGGAGCTTCCACTCGGGAATCAAAAATCATAGTTAGAGAATCAACCAAAAATGTATTCATCTGAATTAACTTTGGTGGCACGGATTTTATTTTTGATCGTTTGACATCAAATTTTTTATTTGAAGCCTGTTTTGACAATTGCCTGTCCAGTTTTATTTTTCAAAAAATTATTTTACAAAATCAATGATTTTGGCAGTTTGCCTCCAATATTAAAGAATTGTACTTTATGCTATATTAGTTTGTACGTCTTGCCATGTTTAGTTTCATACCATGCTATTGTTAAGTTGTACTTCAAGATACGAGCGGTTGTATCATAAGCATTATTACGTTGCACTTGGGGCATCTTGTAGGTTACATCATGTACCTTGGGTCTGGTTATTTTGTACCTCAGTTATATTTGTTGGGTCTATGCCCCTTTCATTCCGTCGCTCCTTGAGTTATGGTTATATTATGGAAGTGGTGTTAACACAGGTAAATTGGGTAATTTCGGAGAGAGACTAATTCGGTGGATCTAATTCCACTGAGATGCTAATTTCAGAGAGGGCCTAATTATGGTGGACCTAAACCCTATTCCCATGCTGTTTGAAAGGGTAATTCGGAGAGAACCTGATAGTGGTGGTCCAAAACCCCTCATCTTGGTACTTTGAATAATGTGAAGTGTATCTTGAAATTCCTGATTGTTACTTAAACTTTGGGTTGACACCGGCAAAGGCATCATGAGTCTTAAGGTGGGATAAACCGGTTTATTTTATATTAATTGATCTTTCAGTGTTGGATTTTGGTGTCCCGGAGGGTGACTCGGACCCTAGGCAAGCATTTACTATTCGCAATGAGACGCGATGATGGCTTTTGTGATCAACTCCCATAAAGTCTACTCTGAAATTCTCAGCGTGGAATTTGTGTTATGATTCTGGGTATACGTCATGTTGGGCATTTGCATCGCATCCATGGTGTCACATACTTATACACTGGTTCTTATATCTGTTTTCCTTGCTATAATTGTCAACTTTGTCTGTCTCTTTGACTTTGGACTGTACTGGATGTTATATGGTATGCGCTGTGGAATATTTTGCGGTCAGATTGGTTAAAAGATTTAGAGTGTTTTCTATTGGGTTTTGGCTCATGGTATTCGTTACAGAGGTGAGGAGGAGGAATCTTTGAGAAAGTTTTCCCCGAAGAAGAAGAATTTTTTTAGGTAATTAATTTGTATAAAAGAAAAGACAAAACATGCTTACACGAATACAAGGGGCATACCCCAGGCCTTACAACCCAACGAACCCATTACAAGAAAAGGCACTACAAAACAACACACAAAGCTTACAGAAGACTGGACACATGCTAAGCCCAAAACTTGCCAAACTCGCAGGAAGAAACTACAACCTACGGGATCGAAAAACCATTTCTTCTTCTTCTTTCCACTAGAATTACTTTCTGCCTTTTGTTTAAAGGTTGAGAAAGGAGTTTCGTGTTCACCATCAACTGAGGTCCACAGGTCATTTGCCTCACTAGCACCCCCATCCACATGGGAGGGAAGAGCATTATGCTCTACCAGAGAACCACCCGCCCCTTCCTCCTTATTGCCCGCATCTGCTAGCGTTGTTACCTCCACTAAAATTGCATCAACTTTAGGCACCTCAGCCACCTCTACAGAAACCCCCTTCAACGAATCCTCACCCATAACTTCCTGCCCGCCCTTGTTCTTGCTAGGAGGAGACTCACAACTCTTTCCCTTTCTCAACACAGCTACCCAAGAGGAGGGAAAAGATGGGCTACTAGACTTACCACCAACTCTGACGACCTCCTTACGTCGATCGACTATAGTCCATTCATTTTGACGCTCCACAGGCTTGTTCGGGCATTGACTAAAATCATGACCAAATGATTTACAATGAGAGCAAACCGAGGGAAGACCTTGATACTTAACACTAATTTCCACCATATCCCCTTCACTTTGAACCAAAATTGAATGCGGTAGAGACTTAGTCGCGACGACTTCAACACAAACCTGCGCATATGAGATACGCTGGTTCGTATCCATGGCCTTATCCAGATAGAAAGGAACACCAACAACACTAGCTATTCTACTCAAACAGGCAGAATTCAAGAATTCTAGGGGCAACTCATGAAATTTTACCCAAATAGAAATTTTAGAGAGAGCCTCTTTAGCAAGCTTGAGCCTCTTATTCCAGCAACGCAAAATCAATAGCCTACCTGAGAAATGCCAAGGCCCCTTATCTAAGATCTTCTCCATAGCTTCTATATTACAAAATTTAAAAATGTAGAAACCTTTGTCAGTACCATATACATCAACCAATCCTTCTTGACCCCATAAAACCCTAGTCGTGGCTCTAACTAAACTAAAAGCCAAGTTTATATCCAAGAAATATCCCACAAGGCAGGATTCCCAAGACTTGTCATCCACCAAATCACTGGCAATCTCAATAACCTCGGGGTGGTTTGGGTCCTTTGATTCCACAAATTCAAGTTTAGAGCTGAAAAAACTTCAGTTCATAAGCAAAGAGGCCCAAGATTTCGATTGAGGTAAATTGTCGAACACCTTACCTACGGTCGTAGAATTCTCAAGACCCCACTTTCCCCTCTTTTGAGCTAGACTGAGCATCCATCGGGGCCCAAGGCCTTGCATCCCCAACAAAATTCTCAACCCTCTGATGGGCTACTATCAAATGTTTGCACCGACCAAAGTGAGCGCCTCCCCTAAATGGGAAACGCCCGCCTCCCCTGCCTCTGGACAGAGAAGATTTGAGGTGGGGATCTCTAGTGGTTACGTCCTTAATAAAACCCTCACTTGCATACCCCTCAGCTCCCCCGGTGGTAGGAAGGGATTGACTCACCTATTTCAAGGTTAGATACGGTTGAGGAATTACCTTCACTGAGTGTTCTTTAGAGAAACTTCCTAGGTTGCCCAAATTATCTTTGATGTCAGCGAAATGCCCAGAACTGAGAGGGCTAACACCACTTCTTGCGCGATTCAACGATTCCACCACAACCTTCACAAAATAGCCACTACGCTCGACCTGAACAGGGCTACCATCACCGTCACCAACTAGATCGGGAGACGGCCCGTCTACATCCGTGTTACTTGCCTGAGTGCTATTCCCCGTCGGTGATGAAACCCTAACTAAATCGGATTGGTATAGCTTGCTATCCATGATAATGGTAGTCATGGATCCCAGAGAGCGCGAGACGAGGGGAGCTTCTAGCGTAAAAAATGTAGCTCTAGAAATCGCACCTTAGTCGTACCTTTAAACACACACATTGCGCTGAGGGGGTTTTACACTTTCTCATTCATAAGAAGAAGGATTTGAAGAACAAGGTGAGTGGTAGGACCCAGTAGGCCCCGACAATGCTAGTTAATGTTAGGGTTGGTATACTGAAAATCATGTTTTTAGTATTTAATTTTATTTTAATAAAATTAGTTTTCCATTTTATAAGAATCTTTATGAGCAATGTATGTATATCATTTCTTTGTTATGCATGGATGCCCAATATTCTATATAGTATTTAATCTGGTGTGTAGAGTACAGCTTACACACAAAAGATCAGATTTTAGGTTATTGCAGAATATAAGTTTTATGTTCACAGTTTAGATAGAAATGGACATACCATCGGTAAAACTATGGCACAGAGTTTTAGTAGGCCTGTCTTGGTTACGGGGAACAGATAATAGCGTCATTTATTGTTCCGATTCTCAGTGCCAGTACACTTTGTGTGTATTGAACGGGGCATTTGGGGTAATTAATTTAGTACTGACAACTGACTATATAAATTAATTCACACCCCAAGATTATTATCAATAGTGCTTATCCTCTTAATCTTGAAATAATTATTTATTTGCATATATTTAATATTTATTATTTTGATTCATCAGAGGGTGCGATCTTATATGGGTCTATATTCCCGGTGAATTGGATAACGGTATTATTTATATGACAAATATTAATTATTGATGGAATTCACATCCCGATGATCGGGATTGATGATACCTCCTTAAGGATGCTTATAAGTTTTGACCGGGCTAAACCCTGTAGGTGGATTTAATTATCTGGCGGTCAAATAAGTTTAGCGGAAGGGCTTAAATATTATCAAGATGCCGATTAAATTAAATTGTCAGTAATTAAATTTAATTGGTGGGTATCGGGAATCTTAACGTGGAAAGAAATAGTAAGCATTTAATAACAGGAGCTCAATGCAAGAAGGTCTTGAGATTATAGGTCAGAGTGCAATTATAGTTCT
>JAULJZ010038284.1:0-14687 GCA_032270985.1 Heliamphora pulchella
ATTCTGAATAGTGAAAATACTCAAGGGAGATCTTGAGGAGTGGATGTAGGCTACAATAAAGCCGAACCACTATAAATTCCTGGTGTCTGGTTTTTTTTTCTTTATCCCCCATCTTTTAATATTTTTCTTGATTATATTCTTGCATACCTTGCTTTATTGCAATATTAAAAGATATTTATAAAAAAAAGTTTTAAATTCCTTTATTTTGAAAAGACCCAATTCGCCCCCCCTCTTGAATTGCCTAGATCTAACAGTTTGTTTTGCGAACCCACATTCCAAACGGAGTAGGTATCCAAGGATCTAGACTTCTCAAGTTGTTTCTGATTTTTCGGAGGCCATGATTGATGAAGAGCTAAACGATTACATTTTCGACCCATTCGGAGAACCAAAATTGCACTACGTAGGTTGATCGAATCGTATCCCTGATTATTCGGAGTCGTTGAAGGAAACGTGAACGTGGATGATTGAGAGGCGCGAAGACAGATTGAATGTAAGGGCATTCTCAGAATAAGGTTTCAAAAAAAGACCTATCAGTAAGTTGAACTAAAACTAGAACCCAATTATAAAAAGAAACATAAAACGAGACTTGAGGTAAAATAACCCAAAAAAAAAATATTAACATTTGGTACCTAAGCACTTGGTTGAAATTATCATGCTTTTCCATTTATATATGTATAGAGATCGATTAATGTTCTTCGATTAATCTGATCTGGATTTAATAACTTGATAGATTAAAGAATCAATAAAGAGAAAGCTAGGAAAAAAAGAGAGAAAGGAGAAAGACAGGCGCTGCAGCCTCCCCGACATCACCGCTCCACTCCGCCGGCCACCTCTGGTGGCGTTTTCGCCTCTGTCCACGCCAACCACCACCGCTGTCATCCCTCTCTCTCTCTCTCTCTCATCCCTCTGTCTTTCTCTCTTTCTCTCTGTTTATATATATATAACCACAATGCCACAATGCCGCCACCATTACACCTAGCACCACCACCGCCGCACACACCATCACCGAAACGCCATGCACTACCACTACGGGCTTCCTATCAGCCACCATTTCCATGATTTACTTGTGATTTTGGTTGCCACAATGTGTGATGAGTGTGTGTTTGTGGTGTATATGGGATATCTGTGTGGGTGTTTGGTTGTTTGATGGTTTTGCATTGTTACATTTAAAAAGGGACGTTTGGTTACTCACAAATTATTTTCTTGTTGTTTTGATTTAAAAAGCTAAAAAAAAATATAATAAGAGATTTTGTTTTTCTACAAAGACATAAGTATTGTGCTAAACTAGTAGTTTACAAAATTTTATCTTAAATTCCTTCTTTAAAACAAGATTTAGGTTTGAAGTCTAAGACTTAATTTTTATACAATAAAACAAAGATTAAAAACTTAAACCATGGGATTTTCTAATAATTTTCAAATAAATACCTATTTTACAAATTTTAATTAGTTTAAGCCAAGTTTAAAAATAAATATTTCAACAATTGTTTCTTTGTAAAAGGTTAAGCCTGCAATGATTGTAATTTCTTTTATTCACTCACTTCTAAATGAGGATAATTTTATATTTTTAGGTGACTTAGGATATCATGGTAGAAGATGGTTAAAATAAAATTAATAATTATATTAAAGTTGAATATAAAGTTAAAAAAATAGAGTTTTTGTATATCGATCGGACGGTAAACGAAGCCTGTTGTCTGCGAAATTTTAGCTGTGTTTTCTAAGCATGTAATTCTAGGTATTCATCAGCATCGGACGTTGATAAGTTAGATATAAACACTGTTTGGCTTAATAAGTGACTTTTTAAGATTAAAAATAGTTTATTTCTATATTTTTTATGCATCAAAATTTAATTTTAGGTTTATTTTAAGTCAATAATAATCCTAAAATAATATTACAGAGCGGATGTTAAAAAGTAAGTTTAAATAATTATTGTGATAAATTTTAGTTAAATATCATCTTAAAATAACTATTGGGAGAAAAAAAAAAAAGTCATGCCCAGCAACACTCACCCAACCCCTCCCCGCCCCGCCCCCTCGCTGAGTTGCCTTCCCATCCCAATTCCTTGATTGGGCCCATCCCCCATTCTCTCCTTCGAGCCATTAAAGGTAAAGGTTTTTATTTATTTTTAGCTTACATATTAATGAATGTGATGGATATTTTGTCATGATTAAATCGATAATTTTTAGTGCTTTAAATTGAATTGGAGTTCTTGTTTTAAATTATATTATAAGTTTTTTTTAATATGTTTAGTAATTAAATTTAATGCAATTGAACTTTGAAAAAAATTAATTAAATTAACATTGATATCTTTAAAAAAATGTTATTTTAAAATAGTTGATAATTTTAACATTTTATGCCAGAGACTTTAATTGTTATTATTTGTATACCATGATTACTTGAGATATCTACAAATGTGTAAAATTCTATGTATGTCAATATATATGTCACTTTTTTTTGGGTAATTAATATGTCACTTTTATTGAAATATATAATTGGACGCAAAATATTTGGGTTGGATATATTTGTATGCTTTGTACGAATTTCATGAATTGGTGAAAGAGCTAAAGTTATTTTTTTTAAGAAAAAATATATAAAACACTTAATGAAAAGTAAAAGAGTTTTTAGAATGGTCTTGAGAAATTGTGGTTGACACCTAAAATAGTGAGTTTAGATGGTTTAATTTACGAGTTTTAGGTTTGCTGCGCAAATAGATTTCTATACCCGGGAGATTAGTGCCTTGAAGTAGGTTGTCACAACTCACTAGTACAATGGAGTACCTAGGTGGGTTAGGTTGCACTGCCACTTAGACACACAGGCCTAGTGGTAAGGAATGATTATTTACTTTCTTGGATGTGTCATACTTCTCATGGGTGGTTAACTTTGATTGATTGAAAATTTTATGAAATAAAAATCAAAATTGTTAAAGGTTTATAGATCTAATGAAATGTGACTTTACATACTTTTATTTTGTTTCAGTTAGCATATATTATATCTACCTTCTTTCATACTTACATTTATTAGTTATTGATAAACTCTGATCCCTCTGGTTTGTTTATGTGTTTAGATATTCCAGACTTTGCTGTACCTCATGAGTAGTTATACTTCTGAAGTTTCTATTGAGAATTTTTTGAATATTAATATTAAATATTAATAATGTAGTCACAAGAGTATTTTGGTGATTTAAGCTCATTTTTTTTATTTTGTAATTATAGTTTGTATTAAAATGCTTGGATATTTTATTGTGCCATCTATGTACGCGGATTTATATTAATTGTTGATAATTTTTTATGTAAATATATGCATCAAAAATTAGAGTGGATGACCTAAAGTTTATAATTGTGTTGTGGTATTACTGTTGAGATCTAGGTAGAACCTGCACATATTACGTTACTTGCGATTACTACAGGTTATTATGTAAACGGTTAGCACTATTGAGTTATCCAAAAAATAGAGGAGACTACCAATTTTTTTTAAAGTTTATAACTTAGAATATTTTTTAAAAAGTTTGGGGCATGATAATATAGTATCAAAACTCTAAATTCGAATACCTATAACTATGGGAAGTGGCTATGCCACACTTGGGCTTACTACGTGGTTTTGTAGAGTTTGAGTTGGGTATATACTTATTCAAAGCCCATGTGCTTAGGTGTATCATATGTTTATATATAACGTATTAGTTATTATATTTTGAACTTTAGTATGGAGTTGAACCTAGGGAATATTATATGCTGAAACAACTAACTTGGAAATCCGATTAGAAAACACGCCTGATCAACGTGAGTTCTAATGGGAGGTTTAAGAGAGTTTTTGGACTGGATAATAATCCTTATAAATGCATCTTGGTATGCGTTGTGAACTTTTTTGTGTGCTCACATGATTATATGTTAATTGTGCTCACATGTTCGCGTTAACTGCTTCACATTCTTAGTATAAGAAATTGTTACACCTGGGTGAGAATACGTGAGTTCTTAACTAATCTAGTCTGAACTTATTTTTTATCATCTTTTAGAGTTATGCCTCAACGAGTAACTCGAGGTAGAGGTAGAAGTAGAGGCCAAGGCCTAGGGCAACCTCCCATGGGACCACGAGTTCAGGAGGAAGAACCAGCAGTAATGGAGCCTCCAAATCAGGGCGAAACTCACTCAGTTCTGGCTGCAACTACTGTATGAACTGATATCCTACAGCAGTTAGTCAAGGTAATACAAAATATGACAGGGATAGGCGCGACCTCACAAGTCGCGACAATAGAGCCTAGAGCCACTTCGACAATGCGAGAGTTTCAAAGGCTATATCCACCTATGTTTCTTGGTGAGCCAGGTCTTGAGCACGCTGAGGAGTGGTTGGACCACATTACCCGAACATTTGAGACATTGCAGATTTTAGAGGATGAGTTACGTGTTCTTTTTGTTTCTTATCAGCTAAGGGGTGACACACTACATTGGTGGAAGAAGGTTAAAACCACCATTGAAAATACCTAGGCAACATTCACTACAACATTCTCGAATAAGTACTATTTAGAGACCGCACGAGATGTTATGCGGAGGGAGTTCATGGACCTTCGACAAAGTGATTTGATTGTAGCCCAGTATGAAACTAGGCTCACAACATTATCTAAGTATGCGCAGGAGATGGTCTCGACTGAGATATTACGGTGCTGAAGGTTTGAAGATGGTCTTAGAGATGCTATTCGAGAAAGAATTGCGGGTATTCACATCCGAATCTATGATGATCTAGTGGAGTCAGCTTTGACCTTAGAGCGGATACTAGAGGAGACACGAGGTAGATATATTCCTAGAGCCTCTAGAGTGCAAACTGGCAGTCAACCTCCAAAGAAGTATAGGCTAGGCCACAATTTGCCTTCACAGGAACAATAATTTTCCAGGATGTCTTCTAGTTCTCTGGCAGGTGGGACTACAGCCTCATGTACCATTATATGTTTTCTATGCCAACAGCCAGGCCACCAAAAGTTAGAGTGCCCTCGAAGGGGCTAGCAGCAACAGTCTTTACAGGGGTATAGATTCGGAGTTAATCAGGCTCTGTTCCAAGTGCAAGTATTCGAACATGGACCTCCTACTTGCTTTTTATGTGGACAGACAGGCCACATCAAACGATTTTTCCCACAAGGCATGGAAGTTCAAGGTGTAGTGACATTTCAAAATGCACGTATAACTCAATCTGTAGGGTCTCATCAAAATTATGGACCACAACCCCCATAAAATTATGCTTAGCAGCCAAGAGCGCCTACATTTGGGCCATCCTCTTCTATTCAGCGATCAATAGTACCACAAGCGGGTTAGCAAAGCCAGTTAACACGTGGACGCGCATATGACCTAATACCTAGTGTTGGGACTTCAGGAACTTCGGTAGCTCTAGGTAATCAGTGTAATCCATCTGTTATATGAGGTATCTTTCTTATTTTCCACTCTTGGGCCAGTATTCTAATAGACTCGAGAGCTTCTCATTCTTTTATTGTTTCGTCTTTTGCATCAGTCTTGATGTTAGAGAATGAGCCTTTAGATATTACGCTAAGTATTGAGACACCTGTTGGAGATAAGTCAGTTTTGAGTCTAGTGTGTATGTCATGTGTTATAGAGATTATGGATCACCACCTTGACTTCAATCTTGTTCTGGTAAACATGATGAGGTTCTACAGAGAATAGTCTATTCAAAGTACCTTAAATTATTCGATTTCTTAGGTGATTAATTCGATTGATGCATAGATTATTTAATTATTATTATTCTTAGTACGACGTGGTAAATTTCGGAGACGAAATTCCTTTAAGGAGGGTAGATTGTATTTTTTTTATTCGCTCACTTCTAAATTAGGGTAATTTTATATTTTTAGGTGTCTTGCGACATCATGGGTGAAGATGGTTAAAATAAAAATAATAATCATATTAAAGTTGAATATAAAGTTTTTTTTTTAAGTCTTTGTGTTTCAATCGGACAGTAAACAAAGCCTGTTATCTGCGAAATTTTAGCTGTGTTTTCTAAGCACGTAATTTTAGGTATTCATCGGTGTCAGTCATTGATAAGTTAGATATAAACTTTGTTTGGCTTAATAAGTGACTTTTTAACATTTTATGCCATAGACTTTAATTGTTTTTTTTTGTATACCGTGGTTACTTGAGATATCTACAAATGTGCGAAATTCTATGTATGTCAATGCATATGTCACTTTTATTGAAATATATAATTGGATGCAAAATGTTTGGATTGAATATATTTGTATGCTCGGTACAAATCTCATAAACTAATGGAAGAGCAAGTTATTTTTTTCAGAAAAAAAATATAAATACTTTATGAAATGTGAAAGAGTTTTCATAATGGTCTTCAAGAATTATAGTTGGCACCTAAGGTAGTAAGTTGAACGGTTTGATTTACGAGTTCTAGACTCGCTGCACAAGTGGGTTCCTATACCTGAGAGGTTAGTGCCTCGAAGGAGGTCGTCACAACTCACCAGTACAATGGAGTGCTTAAGTGGGTTGGGTGACGGTGCACTACCACTAAGACACAGACCTAGTAGTAAGTGATGGTTGTCTACTCTCTTAGGCGTGTCATACTTCTTATGGGCGATTAACTTGGATTGATTGAAAGTTTTATGATGTTTGGATATTTTATCATGTCATTTATGTACGTGAATTTATATTAATTGTTGACAATCTTTTATGTAAATAAATGCATGAGAAATTAGGGTGGATGACCTAAAGTTTATAATTGTGTTGTGATATTGTTGTTGAGATATAAGCAGAGCTTACACATATTACGTTACTTGCGATTACTATAGTTTGTAAACGGTTAGCACAGTTGGGTTATCCAAAAAATAGAGGAGACTGCTAATTTTTTAAAAAAAATTTATTACTTAGAATATTCTCTAAAATGTTTGGGGCGTAACAAAGTCAAAATTATAAATTTTCTATTGATCAAAATTCACAAGATTTGATCAAAATTAGTATGTTTACATATATTATAACTAATTTCAAAATGAAATTGACTCTTCTATGTAAAAATAAATTTAAAGATTTCTTATGAGTTTTTCAGTTTGCAGTTATGAGTTTTTAGCTAAGCTAAGCCCAATTTTAACTATAATAGATACTTTCACATGAAAAAGAATAGAATAACCTAAAAAGATTTTTTTGTATCAAATTATTAAAGTTAACTTTTGAATTTAATTTAAATTATATTTCCATTTAAAATATTCATTTAGTATAAGCCAAGTTTTCATGATGAAAATAAACATAATTTAAAACATTGTGTTTTTAGAAGAAATTTACCAAAATCTTTATGAGTTAGTAGTTTAAAAAATGAGTGTTGTAGGTTTAAAGTTAATACGTTAACTAGAGATTTCTTTTATAACAATGAATAGGACAGTGAAAACGTTTCTAATATTTGCATTTCTGTGTTATGTTCTAAATAAGAAATTCTTGGACGAGAACTAACTTATTGAGTTTTGACTTAATTGGTAAGTTCTTAGATATTGTGATTTTTTGATTTTTCTTAACCTATTTGTGAGAGCTCGGAATAATAAACTAAGTCATAAATATCTACTATATTTTATTTGGCTAATAAGCCTATGTATGAATGGATTTGCATATACAATAAGATAAAGATCTAAAAGGTTCCGACGTAGTGGACATTAAAGATACTGGAAGTTCCCTACTCGGGGGAACAGAAAAATATTACTGAAAGGTCCTTACTCTTGGAGGACAAGAAAAGAATATCAAAAGTCATTGCTCTAAAGGGACAGAAAAATAACACCAAAGATCCCTGCTGTAGGGAGACAGGAAAATAACACCAAATATCTCTACTCGGGAGAACAGGAAAACATTACTAGAAAGTTCCAACTTGGTGGCAGGAAAAATACCAAAGGTTAGATAGAATAAGGATGGGAATCAGTATAATGTTTGGCATAAAGTAAAAATTTTTTAATTATATAAAGTTAAATTTAGATAATTCATGGTAAATTAAAAATCTTGATATCTTTGAATTCATACTAGCGTTGCTAATGGATGTTTATATTTTTCAAGTGACGCATGACGGTACAATAGAAGTGGTACCCAAGAAAAAAAGAATTACTTTGTTTATGTTTTCTGCTTAAATTCGTATGATTTGCATTTCTGTATTTAGCACATGGATGTATGTTTTAAATAATGTTGGATGTTAAGTGCACTATTAGTAAGCTCTGGAATTGTCTTTTGAAATGAGATTCTGAAAAAGTTTGAATGGAAAAAATTAAGTTTTTATTGACTCGTCTTCTCTTTTCATTTTCGAGAATTTAAAAAAATATAGTCAACAATTTGCAAAATAAAGTAAAAGTTAAAGTGCCATAGAGGCCTTTGGTGAGTTTTGACTCACTGGTCAGTCATAGACGCCATGTTTAAAAATGAGTTGTGACACAAAATTCCTGCACTACAGTATTTTCTAGCGACTCCGCTGGGGACTGGTTTACAAAATTAAATAAAAGGGCTAAACTTGAAAATATCATTGGTTCTTAATTATACTTTCTCATTTGCATTTTCGCATGTATTATGTATTGTTCTTAACAAGGGCTTAGCCTACCCGATACCCCGATCAGTTTACTGTCTCGGGACTATGTTGGAAAAGCAAGTAAGCCTTCTAGCCACATGCTCCGATTGGTGCGACAAAAGAATTATTGTGTACCGTTTGACCATACCTTGCACCACACTTGGCATGAAACGTTATTCTTAACTCTATTTAGAAGGTACACAGAGTTTGACCAAATCGGCCTTTTCTGTATATAGTAGTAGCTTAGAACCCCTCATTAAGTGTGAAACTTGTAGGATTATATGTTTTTATTTAATTTGATATTTTGGTTATATATACTTAGGGCCTTTGTTTGGTTATTCGATTTAGGATAGTTTTCCTCCCGGGGTTCTGCCCGAGTTTCCTTTAGATCCCTGCTTGGTTTAGGTTAGCTTCCTTCTTGGGTTCCTACCCGGCATTAGTGTTAATCTTTATTTGTATCAAGATCTCGATCTCTCTCCCGGGGCTTTACTCGGGTTGTCGATTTAGCATCATCGGCTTTGTTTAAGCTTATTTTCCTCTTGGGGCTCTACCCGAGTTTTTGGGCTCTACCCGAGTTTTTGGGCTCTACCCGAGTTTTTGGGCTTTCTTTAGAACCTGTGTTGGATTAGGATAGTTTTCCCTTAGGTCCTTTGTCTAGTGTTGGTTGGATTTTTCGGGCTTCCTTTTTGGGGTTTTTGGTTGCTGTATTGTGTTTTCTGATTTTTTGTCTAGTGTTGTGTTTTCATAACTTGTCTTATAGATTAAAACTGACTAGGTTCTATCGGTACGAGTTTTCGAAAGATTGTAGCCCACACCACATTCAGTAATCGCATAAGGGAATATAATAAAAGATCTGACGGGAGTTTCGACTTGGAATCAAAATCGTAGTTGAAGAATTGACAGGTAAAATGTATTCTTCTAAATTAATTGTGATTGCACGGGTTTTTATTTTGATCGTTCGATATCAAAAGTTTTATTTGGAACTCGTTTCGACATTTTCCTGTACAGTTAATTTTTTATCAAAAATCGTTTGGAAAAATAATGATCTTGGCAGTTTTGCCTCCAACAATTGGTATTAGAGTCGTTTTGTTTTTTGTTTACGGTCCTTTGTCTAGTGTTGTTAATCTAGTTTAGAACTCCAAACATGGTCTTTTTGTATCTTTTAGTATATTTTTTTAAGTTAGATAACATTTTCAAACTTCAACAATAGAGTTAGGCTCTAGATCTTAAGATAGTTTGATAATCCATTAGAAAAAAATACTCTTCAATCATTTTTGTAATCTTTAACTTCAATTTACTTGTAATTCATCTTTATCCATTCTATGTTAAGTTTCTATTGTTGAATCCTCTTAGCTACGGATGTAAAATTTGAAGTGATTTGAAATTTGAATGCTTGTAAGAAAATAAGCTACAAGATATGCTAGACGTATCGATAAACAGATATCAATACGGATCAATGACTTTTAGCGGGACTTTTATAATAGCATTAAGAGCCTCAATGATAAATAGCTTTTCCACCACTCTCTCCCTACACTTGCACAGTTGAGGAAGCGACGTTCTTTAAGGGTTTTTAAGAGAGGTAGCTATTTGCTTGATATTCTAGATGCTCATAGATCATTAAAGCTTAAGTGAAAATAATCAAGACTTGCCTTTCTTTATCTTTAATATTGCTCATGGTGTTTCTTAGATGGATTCTTTAGAGTTAAAGTTCGTAATTAATTCTGATGACATTTAAGCATGATTTGGTGTATGTTAATTTGGCAAGAGTAGACTTACGTCTATAGGCTGTGGATTCAACTATAGTTTGTAAAATCTTTAGTAATCAAATATTTATCATAATACTTGTTTCTTGACCAGTGGTGGTCACATGATTATTATCCATGTGGGCTTGGGGTTTTTCAAGTTAATATCGTATCTCTCTAGTTGTATAATTTGTGTTTGATTATTTTCTTATTTTACATTATATTAAATGTGTTAGTTGAAACTGAAAAATCTTGTTTAACTATTGATTTGCACTAATTGATTTATCCAAAAATAAACAAGCGTCGCAAATAAATAAAACAACCACACACAAAAATGAATCAACCACATAAGGCATGACAATTTTTATGTGAAAAATCCAAAACCTGGTAAAAATCACGAAATCAATCCAGATCCAAAAAGATCAAACACTATAGACGAGTTTTGGTTAATTACAAGAAATTTTACAAACAACCGTTGAATTCACAACCTACGAATGTAGCCCTACTCTTATGAAATTCACGTGCACCAAACCATGTTTAACTGTCGATGAAATCCACCATCGAACTTCAACTGCTGACAGAATTTACCACCAGATTTCAACCCTTGAGAATCCACCCAAGAGACTCTACGAACTAGAATGAACGTTGAAGATTTGGTTGCTTGACGACAATCTTGAAAGCACGAAGATTATTGAACCATTAAGTTGATCGCCTCTCAATACTCTAAAGAATCTGCTTCTTTAACGAACACAATGGATAGAGAGTTTTTCGATCACCACAAAAGCACCTTGGCGGCTAGAGAATGTATTATTCCAAGGAGGCACCCCCTTATAACCCTAGCAGTCTCTATTTATAACACTTAATCAAAAACCCTAACTGACGGCAGCAATTAAAAGGCTGTACGCACATGGACCACTCGAGTGGTCTTTAAACTAATCGAGTGGTCAAGATCTGCTTGCAACTTTTATGTATAGTTTCTGTACTATTTTTTATTGTCTTGCTGCACTGCTTGTTAACTGCTGCAACCTATAAGAATTTGCCTTTCAAAAAATCAAATATTAAAAATATTACAAAATAAAATATGAATTTTTGTCATAAATTTACCAAAAACATGAAACGAAGGTCGAAATATCCTAACAGAAACTCACGAGAAATATTAGTAAGTGCAAATTATTTTTTTTAAAGGAAATTTCAACCAGTTTCAAACCAAACCATACTTGAGTGACTTAAGTACATAATCAAAAGCAACCGAGTTTATACGATAAGAAGCACATCCAAGTGAATGAGGTGCTCTTTTTAGTAGGCACGATGCAGTTGAGCTTTATTTAAAATGAAAAAGTAACCACGTAATCATATCCATCCCATTTAGTATGGGAGGATTAGACCAAGGCTCCTTTTGGATGATTTACTTATTTGCTTATTTGGTTATAAATCAGGTTACCAAAATGAGCTTATTTACTTATTTGCTTATAAGTCAACTTATAAGGCTTATTTTGGCTACCCAAACGAGCTTATTTGACTTTTTTATTTTTTTATTTATTTATTTATTTTTGACTTATTTGGTTACCTAAATAACGTGACTTATTTTTTGACTTTATAAGCCAATAAGCAAATAAACAAAATTACCCAAATGGGGCCATGTGTTTTCGACTAATCCAACTTTTTCATCAGAGAAATAGTGACGTTGACGTACTAAATCTTCTCTTTGGACATTCGGTCCCCAACAATCTTCTCATATCTCCGAAACAACTCATCGATGATGGCCTCGTCAAAGTGACTCGCGAGCATGGATTGAAGCACGGATCTAATACACTTGGCAAAATAGTACTCGCCATCATCCGACTTGCAAAGCTCGTTCCCAGATGTAATCCGCCAGTCGACTCTGGAAACCTCCAAGCCATCGATGGTGAAAGAGCCTTCCTTTAGGACCTCTAACTTTACCTCTGCAGGGGATGGTGTGTAATATGGGAGGTTGAATGCATTCACCTTCTCTTCTTCTATGAATCCCTACATTTATATATTATATATAGATCACTTGAAAAAAATTAATTTGAAAAGAATCCCTCGATGAAGAACTAAGAACTAACGTAAGTAATTCATTACCTCTAAAACCATTCCATTAAGGGCCATGGCTAAAAGTTCCCAAGTGTAACAACATTCTTTGCTTGAAGGATCGTTGCTTTCCCTTCCCATAATTGTTAGGACCATACATCCACCAGCTACCATTTCCTCAGAACGACATTTCAAAACAACGAGAAGTCTTTTTGAAATTGATCTTGGTAAGCTTTAAGCACACTCGACGGGCTAATGCTTGCAATATAAATGTTTCCTTTGTTATTCTCAACCCCTTTTGGAACCTTATCAATGATTAAACATCCAATTTTTGCCAAACTTCTAATTAGTTATGCAACTATAAATTACATACTATGTAAGTGTATATATGTATATATCTAAATAATAATATAGTTTACAGTTTAAAAATGTATTCTCTTTCCTCTAAGTCATTTTAAAAAATAGCCGCAGATAATAATTGGAACTTAAATTCATGGTTAAAAGTTTAGATTTTCATAAATTTCTTTTAATTATGAGAAGTTATTCACTATAGAATTTTAAGAGCGATATTGATTTAAGCATTTTTAACTTCCAAAAAAAAAAATCCTCTTCTCCCTCTTTCCTTTGATAGACCCATTTGGAATCCATTTCTCTCTCTAATGGTCTGTTTAATTAGAAAGGAAAAAATACTATAAAGTGAAAATAGTAGAAAGTGATGTGAGAGGGAAAAAAGCAATATATATATATATATATATATACACACACAAACACACACGCACACACATTATCGTAATCATTTGATTAGGATAAAATATTTGAAAGAAAGTTTTGAAAAAAATATTTTTGGCCAAATTAATGAACATTTCTTTTTTTTTTTCAAAAAATAAAGATAATTTGATTAGGAATAGATTCTAAAAAGAAAGAATTTGAATCTCAAATAATAGATCACAAGAGTCTTGCACTTTCTTGTATTTCTTTTTGTTTTTTTCAAGAAATAGAATGCAGGTTTTCATACATATTTAAATTGTAGGAACAATTTTATTTTATTATAGTTTTTGTAACTCTTAGTTAAATAAACACATGAAAAGTTTTTTTTCTCTTTCCATCACTTTCTATCATTGTCTTACTAATCAAACGTATCAATATATTCATTCATCATCTCTTTCTTTCCTCCACATTCTCTCTTTATACACTATTGCTGCGGTACTATTGTTAAATTATATTTGATAGTGTCTTTATAAATGCACAGATAATTAGCTACTATGCGTGTACGTGTGTATATATGCATACCTGAGAAATCCACATGAAACTGTAAGAAGAGTGGATAAAATGAAGACATTTGTTTTGAAAAAGTCTTCCATAAAATGAAGCAGGAATGCCGGCAACAAAGAATTTTTCAAAATCTAAGCTCATTTGGTTTCTCATATGCTCTTGAAAGCTTGGCAAGGACTTGAAAATGGTGTTGAAGTTATTCCCAAGAAGGTCATTAAGGTATACTTGAAATTGTGGTGTGGGATGGCCCAATTTTTTGCAAGTCTTGTGGACTGTCTCCATGATTTTAGAGACCACGTGCAAAGTATTTGGTTCAGAGGAGCAACCCAAGTCTACGATGCATAGGATCATGGGATAGTTGTTACTGTTGGAGAACAATCTCATTCTTAAGATTGTTGGGAGAAATTCAATGTCACAATAAAATATACATGCTCGGTGATCTAGAAAATACATCTGTATTAACTTTCAACAATTACAATAAGCAAAATTTATAGGAAACGAAATACATAAATTAACATGAACAGAATATGCAAACCGAGTACTGCAAACACAGTTTCCTTAAAAATGATTCACCGCCTACCGAGAGTGTTGTAGATTTTCCACCGGCGTCATTCTCCCAGGATAAAACGGCTAACACGATCGTTGGAACACCACCAAGGATCGGCTACGAACGTATCCCGTTTGCCTTTCTCTCTCTTACTCCCACAACTTTGGAATCTGTCTGTATCTCTCATTTGGTTCTTACCTTACTTCTGTATTTCTCTCTTTCTCTCTCTCAGAAAACTGAATGGGATGACAACTTATACATAGACATTCTATTATAGAGGGGGTTACAGGAGAATCAATAGCCATTCAATGGTATTGATTCTCAGAATTCATTTGCCAATTGAATTGGCCAATTCAATTACAAATAAATTCTGATATTTAATTCTGGAATTCAATGGCCAATTGAATTCAAAAAATTTCAACAATCCCCCCATGAATGAAATTGGCGGGAGTACAAACCCAGATTACAAAGCTAACTGCAAGAGAGATAGACAACTGAAAGTCCCTGCATAGGATAGGTAGCGGTTAACCTTGAACCTTCCCTTGTGAGAA
>JAULJZ010038295.1:0-14687 GCA_032270985.1 Heliamphora pulchella
TACACCGCAGACATATATATGCAAAACACATCATATATACATATAAGTCTAAAAAAGATACGGGTCCGGGTCTCACAAAAAATCTAAGGATCATCTCACAAACTTAGGACCTAGACAATGCTTCGTATATGACTAGGGTTTTAGAAGAGAGGGATACCTAGTTCTCTAGGGCTTGGGAAAAAACCTAAGAAACGTCTCACGAACATAAGACCTGGACAACGCTTCGCATATAACTAGGGTTTTAGAAGAGAGGGATGCCTAGTCCTCTAAGCTTGGAAAAAATATAAGGATCGTTTCAAGAACTTTGGACCTAGACAATGCTTCGCATATGACTAGGGTTTTATAAGAGAGGGATACTTAGTCCTCTACGGTATGGAAAAAAATCTAAGGATTGTCTCACGAACATAGGACCTAGACAACGCTTTGTATATAACTAGAATTTTAGAAGAGAGGGATACCTAGTCCTCTTGGGCTTAAGAAAAATCTAAGAATCGTCTCATGAACTTAGGACCTAGACAACGCTTCTTGTATGACTAGGGTTTTAGAAGAGAGGGATGCTTAGTCCTCTAGGATTTGGGAAAAACCTAAGGATCGTCTTACGAACTTAGAACCTAGACAATGCTTTGCATATAACTAAGGCTTTAGAAGAGAGGGATGCCTAGTCCTCTAGCGCTTGGGAAAATCTAAGAATTGTCTCATGAATTTAGGACTTAAATAACGCTTCACATATGAATAGGGTTTTGAAAGAGGGGGATGCCTAGTCCTTTATGGGTTGGAAAAGCCTAAGAATTATCTCACGAACTTAGGACCTAGAAAATGCTGTGCATATGACTTGGGTTTAGAGAGAGATGCCTAGTCCTCTAAGACTTGGGAAAAACCTAAGGATCATCTAACAAATTTAGGATCTAGACAAGGCTTCACATATGACTAGGATTTTAAAAGGGATGGATGCCTAGTCCTCGGGACTTGGAAAAACCTAAGAATCGTTTCACGAACTTAGGACCTAGACAACGCTTCGCATATGACTAAGGTTTTAGAAGAGAGGGATACCTAGTCCTCTAGGGCTTGAAAAAACTTAAAAATCGTCTCACAAACTTAGGACTTAGACAATACTTCGCATATGACTAGGGTTTTAGAGGTGAGGGATGCCTAGTCCTCTAGGATTTGAGAAAAACCTAAGGATCGTCTCATGAATTTAGGACCTAGAAAATGCTTCTCATATGACTAGGGTTTTAGAAGAGAAGAATGCTTAATCCTTTAGGGCTTGAGAAAAACCTAAGGATCGTCTCACGAACTTAGGATCTAGACAATGCTTCACATATGACTAAGGTTTGAAAGGAGGAAAAGTGGAATTAGGGTGAGTGATGACCCTCGCTGCTTTCTTCTTCTTTTCTTTTCTCTTTTATATTTTGTACATAGAGGCCTACGTGTCTATTTCTTTACTTGGGCCTGCGTGCCTGTTGATACACTTGATGCGCTGCACATGTATAGATTACTATTTTGATTGGGACAGGCCTTCGTGCCTTTAAGTTATATTATGTTCATTGTGGATGCTTGTCTTCTTTCATACATATGAAAACATGTTTTCGATCACTTGAATCTTTTATTATGCATGATGTATGCTTGTGAGTTGAATACTTGCCCTGCTTTTTGTGTTGCGAGTTGCTTATAGGTTCCTGGCAAGGATGCTTACAAGAAAGGGAAGTGCTGTTAAAAATTTTTTGTAGGAAAAATGTTACAGTCGTGAGGAAAAATCTCGTGGCCATGATGTTTGAAAGTGGCGGCTGTGACAAAGCTTTTTAGCGCGAAAAACAGAGTTGATTCTATGGTCCTCTCTCCATTTGGGCTCTATAAAAGGGGACCTACTAGTCCAGATCCCACTGCCTAAGATATTCTCTATTCTCTTTGTCTTTCCATGGATTGTTCTTTCAACCACTCCCTCTTGTCGTGGATGGGCGAATTCTCCTTGGTCGAGTGTAAGAACTATGTCAATTTTGGCCTGAATGTGC
Organism: Heliamphora pulchella; assembly: GCA_032270985.1. NCBI lineage: Eukaryota > Viridiplantae > Streptophyta > Magnoliopsida > Ericales > Sarraceniaceae > Heliamphora > Heliamphora pulchella. Next base: position 2,010 of record JAULJZ010038295.1, read on the forward strand.
TATTCTCTTTGAAGATCATGAGAATCAACTGGCCCCTTCTGGGAGTGGCTACCCAGCTTTGGGATCCCAACGTGTATGTGTTTCGTTTCGGATATGAGGAGCTGTGCCCGACGGTGTAAGACTTTTTCTCTAGTCTTTAGATTTTGTCTCAAGAGGGAGTCATAGTTCTTACTCCATTTTTGAGTCCCAAGGACTAGTTGATGCAGCTTTGTGGCTACCCTAAGTGTGAGGCTTCACTTATGGAGTTCTTGATGTGGATCAGATTATTGGCCGATTTCGACCCCTTCAGCTTTAGCGTCGTTATGCTCTTTGTATTTTTTACTGGCCTGTTTTCTTCTAGGGTCTTCTAATGGACGGGCTAGATCTTCTTTGGTGCATGTAGCTTATCAGATTCATGAGGGCCGGGATCCCGTTCCACTAGTCCTTGTTGAGACACTTCTCGAGCTTGATGTGGTTCGTATTGAGGGTGCTTCTTTCTTCACGAGTAGTGCTTTATTGCTACAGGTATTCACTCAACTTTTTTTTCTGTATTTCTCTCTATTTTTTTGCTCAGCTCTCATTTTTTTGTGTTTCTCTCTATCTTTTCCCTCGCAACTCTGATTTTTCTGTATTTCTCTCTATCTTTTCTCACTCAGCTCTCCCTTTTCTTGTACTTCTCTCTATTTTTTTTGCTCAGCTCTCCTTTTTTCTTTATTTCTCTCTAGTTTGGCTGATAGAGAAGGTGAACTTGCTGGAGAAGCCTGTATCTGATAGCTATAACGTAAAATCCTTTGTCCATTGTCGAGCTTATCGCCTCTACTCCTACTGAAGCTGCTTGGAAGGATATCTAAGTTCTTTGACTGGGGAGGATATCTCCTAGCTATGCCCCTGGTTGAAGATAACTCTCATGACTACTGTCATTGCGGGTCACTCGGGGGTTGTGAGTAACTTGGGGGTTCTGTTGGTCGGCTTGAAGCTGGCCACTTTCTATCATCTATATTGCATTCTTCTTCAATTTGGGTATACTCAGAGCAGACTTGACACTACTATGAGTCATCTGTACAGTTCTGCACATCGAGTCCCTTTCTTGGGTCAGTACCAACAGGCTTGGCCTTCTTGACTGAGGATTCCGGTCAACAGAGAGTTTGACAGCAGGCTTTCTGAGGACTACAAGGCTTGGCTTGGGACAAAATTAGAGCACAGTGCAAGGCAGGGAGGAGATGCAAAGAGAAGAAGTTCTTGACTTTGCTTTGTTGTACCTCAATATTTTGTTTGCTTTTTCTCTTTTTTTTTAGCTTTTTAGGATGAGGACTTACGAGCTTCTCTTGTTTTTAGAACTAACTGAATTAGTAAAACTTTTCAATGAAAGTTTCTTCACTTCTACTTTGTGATGATTTCTGAAACTATTCCTTAGAATTTCATTTTTTCAATATAACTAATTTATTAGAAAAATCTAAAGTAAGCTTTTGCATTGATCAACAATTTGAAACATGATTACATAGGAGAGCTCCAAACAAAGGTTTGGGTTGAACTTTTGACGGAAGCTACCTACGTATTCCGAAAAAGAGAATTAGGCCATAACGTAGTTCAAGGCGTGGGTTACACTCGAGTATTGACACTCTCATTTTTATTGCCCTAACTTTTGCCAAGGTCGCCCTTTTGGATTTTCGGCCTTGCGGACTGCTCTATCTTTTACCTGGGATGCCTTTACGGTTTTCAACCCAGCAAGCTTTTCTTTTATTTTTATTTTTCTATCAGGGATAAAACCTCTTGGGCTGACCTGAGTTGATTGGCGTAAAAAAGACATTTCCATCCAGATCCATAAGAATAGCAGCTCCTTTTGACATTAGGGTTTTGATAAGATAAGGTTTGGCTCGATTAGGTTTGAACTTGCCCCTTGGGTTGAAGATCAGGATTTTGATCTCTTTGAGAACCAAATTACCTTCTTTCAAATTTTGAGACTTAACCTTCTTGTTAAATGCCTAAGCTATTCTTCTCTGGTACCTTTAGGTGTGAAAAGTGCTCTGAGCTTCCTTTCGTCAAACAAAAGCAACTCTTTAAGCATGTCCTTCTGCCAATCTGATTCTGAAATGCCACTTTCAGCTATTATCTTTAAGGATGGAATCTCCAGTTCTATGGGTAAGACTGTTTCCATCCCATAAACCAATGCATAAGGTGTTGCTCTAGTGGAAGTCCTGATCGATGTTCAATATCCCCAAAGTGCAAATGGTAACTTCTCCGGTCAATCTCTACTTCCCTCTATTGTTTTTTGCAGAATCTTTCTTTACGTTTTTGTTGGCAGCTTCCATAGGTCCGTTGATTTGCGATCTATACGGGGAAGACTTATGAGCAGTGATTCGGTACTCGTCCAAGTGATCTAAAATTTTTACCTTGGAGGCGAGAACCATTATCAAAAATTATCTCGTGTAGGACCCTGTACTGACATATAAGATTCTCTTTAATGAACTTGGCTACTAAGAGGCCTTCAGGACAGAGTAAGAGGCAACTTCAACCCACTTCGTGAAGTAGTCAATTGCTACAAGGATAAACTCATGTCCGTTTGATCTCATGGGTGTGATCCTTCCTTTCACGCCAATTCTCCAAATTGAGAATGGCCAAGGTGATGTCATGTTACAGAGCTGAGATGGTGGAACATGCATGTGGTTCACGCGAACTTGACATTTCTGGCATCTTCGAACAAACTGGTGACAGTCTGTTTCCATAGTCATCCAAAAGTATCCTTGGTGTGGGATTTTCTTAGCTAGCATCATCCCACTCATGTGAGGTCCGTAAACTCCACTGTGAACTTTTCTCTTCAACTCGTTTCCTTCTTCCGTGTTAACGTAGAGTTTATTAACTCCCAAATATCCCCTCTTGTATAGTCTCTCCCACATATCACAAACTGTGCGGTAAGTCTCCAGATAGATATTTGATCCTTCTTGCTGGCTCGACTAGGATACTCTCTCTTCTCAATGAAATTCCAAATGTCGTGATACCAGGGTAGTCCATCATTGTCTTCTTGGGTAGCGATGATATTATCGATTACGGGTGTATCTCTTTGTTGAATCTCCAAGGGTCTCATCCCTATTTTGGGCGGTATGCCTATCATTAATGCTAGAGTAGTTAAAGCATCAGCAAACTTATTCTATAGTCTCGGGACGTGAGTAAACACCACATTCTCAAAATAGGGGATCCTTATTTCGAGCTCTAGGTGGTACTAGATCATATCACCTTTCTTCCTTAACCTTTTATTCTCCTTTTTCTTAGGAGACGACCAAAGCTGAGTCCCCTATAACTTCTAACTTTCTCTCCCCAAGTTCTAAAGCTACTTCTAATCCGACTAAGCAAGCTTCGTACTCAGCCAGATTATTGGTATCCTCAAAACTCAACTTATAAGCCAAAGGAATATGGGAATCTTCGGGAGTAATCAAAGGTATCTCTATCCCATAACCATATTGGTTCGAAGCTCCGTTGAAGTATAGGGTCTATAGATCCTTTTTGATTTTCAACACTTGTTCATTGGGAAACTCGAACTCGGGCTCTTCTTCTCTTTCAATAAGATAGTCAACCAAGAACTCTACAATGGTTCTCCCTTTCACTGATTTCCTCGTGACATAATGCAAATCAAACTCGGCTAGCATCAACAACCACCAGGCCAACTTTCATATCAATGCTTGCTTCTCGAGGAGGTACTTGAGCGGGTCCATCCGTGAGATCAGAATAACTCGGTACGCTAACATGTAATGGTGTAATTTCTTGGATGCTTAAACTAGCCCCCAGGAAGTTTTTTTCAAAGGCATATACCGACGTTCGTATTCTGTCATCTTTTTGCTTAGGTTGTAGACAGCACTTTCTACGTTGGCTTTATCTTCTTGAGCGAGCATACATCCTATAATTGAATCAGTCACGGGCAAATACAACATCAAAGGATTACTGGGTTCTAGTGGCGACAGGACTGGTGGATCTTGCAAGTACTATCGTATAGCATTGAAAGCATCTTGACACTGTTGATCCCATCGAAAATTAGTCCCTTTCTTCAAGAGTCAAAACATAAGTTCACAGTTCATGGTCAGTTTAGCTATAAATCGACTGATAAATTGAATTTTCCCTAGAAAGCTCCTTACGTCCTCCTGAGTGTCTGCTTGACAGGCATATTAGAGTCAATTTTGGGTATATTTTCGTAGGACCATATGAAATCATCTTTAAATTCTTTTAATAAAAGGATTAACTGCTCATGTTCTTCCGAAGAGAGCGCAGAACTAACTTGAACTATCTGCGGATGCTTTTCATTATTAAGATTTATTCAAATAGTTTCTTCCATTATGGGTTTAGCTCGCATTTCTTCTTACTTTTCAATTAAAAGTTTTAATTCTTGGGGAATACCCCCCTTGAATTCATTAAAATGTTCAAAATCTATGCAAGTTATTTGAGGCACAATGATGTAAGCAAAATCCGAATTCATTTTATTGGTTTCAACGAGGGTTACAATTTCATATGTGAAATAGAAAGGTACCCCGGATGCCAACAGGTGCATTTTTGACAGATTTCTCATCATAGGAACTGTTTACAGACTCGATCAAAACAGACTCAATAGAATTGGATTTCCACTCACTTTCCACATCATGCATATGAAAAGTGTCAAAGGACTGACTCTTTTTCATTTTAGCAGCATTCATGATAAGTACAGTGTAACCCGCAGGCGCTTCGGCATCCATCATCAGCACGTCCTCTCTGTTTTTTTTACCTATACACATTCGGGCCATCTTTTCATCGAAGAAAGAACCCATATCTCCCCATTCATAATGAACAACCCAATCTATTAGCACTTTTTAAATGAATCCTATCTACTACATCTCTGCTTCTTTCTCACTGTCAGACAACTGGTGGCTGAAAAAGATTTCCATCTCTGAAAACTTTTGATTAGTTTTCTCCTCTATCCATGGTTCGAAAAATCCACAGTAAGGAAAATCATCACCTTCCTTGATACAATGTCCGTTTAATGTCGGCCCGTACTTTTCCATCTTTGGTTCTTCTAACTTTGGCTTATACCCCAGTTCGCATCCATGGCGATTGTGGTGCATGGGAATTGGTTTCGAGACTCCTTGTAGGTGCTTGCCTAGTCTCATTCTTGGAAAATAGGACATTCCTTTCATTATAGCCACAACTTTTAGGTTCACATAGTTTTCTTCATTATTCATCAAAACTTACATAGCCTTAGTCTCGTCAAAGTTGAACCCATTTAGGAGGAGATCCTTCTCCTCACGTTGAATCTCAAAGAGTGAAGTAGTGTTACTAAGCGGGGTTGGCAAGCTAGTTTCACCTAAAATGGTGACATTTATTCCTTCCTTGATTAGTTTCACTTTTTGGTGCAGGGTCAACAGAACTGCTCTAATTGACAGGTCGTGTAGCCATGGCCTTTCCAGCAATAGATTAAACGAGGCTGGCACATCGAGAACATGGAACTCTACCTCGCTTTCGAGCGTTCCCGCTGTCACAGCGAAAGTTTCTAAGCCCAACACATCTCTTCCTGTGTTATCATATGCCCGTACTCCTTGTGCACTCAGCTTGAAGTCTTACATCTTTAACCCCAAATAGTAAGCAGTTCGAGTAGGCACACATTGAGGGCAGAATTGTTGTCAACTAAGACGACCGGCACCCATTTTCCCAAACACTGGACGATCAGGTGTAGCGGCTTGTTGTGTGATGGTCCCTCTATCAAAAAGTCTTTGTTATTGAAGGCGATGACATTAGACTGCTTCTTGGGTATAAGAATTCCAACCAGCTAGTCAGGGGAGACATCATTCGGGATGTCTATGCTATTGAGAGCCTTCAGGACTACCTATTGGTGCTTATGGGATGCTACGAGGAGTCCCCAGATACTCACATTTGCTTGCGTCTTCTTGAGCTGCTTCAAAACTATGTCTTCCTTTTCATTGTTCTGTTTCTTTGCTTGCTCTCTTGATTCTTCTATGCCCCTACTTAGATGCCCCTTTTCTAGTTGTGCGTGCTTAAAATACCTCTCGCTTCTTGTCAAGTGTTCAACTTGCTCCTCGGGTTCCCACAAACCCTCGAATTGGTTGGTTACTTGGTGGATTTTAGCCACCGGGTATGTCTTCTCATGGAAAGTCCAGAAATCATCTATGCTTGTCTTTCCTTGTTTACCTTCTTTACTAGCTCCTTCGAGTCCCCAAAGATCCTCCATGATTCCTATCACATTTTGCACATACCAAAGGGATTCTTCATTGATAGCAGTCTCCAATTCGAAGAGTTGTGGCAACGATACCTCATCAAACGGATCCTTATAGTCATATGGCGGGGGAGGGACCTAAGGTTCCCAAAAATCTCTATGGTCATTCGATTCCTCCACAATCGGGTGCCACTCTGGTACGTCTTCTCCTTTATCATACTTTATATCCATTAATTATTTCTCTATTTCTTCCAATTCCTATAGGTCGTTCTCTTCTTGGTACAAAATTTCTTCTACGTCGAGAAAACATAAAGCTAGCCCTTCAGGTAGAGGAGTTCTTGGTTTTGGTCCCTGAAGAGAAACGATGTATACAGAGGGATCGAACACAGAACTTACAGTTCCCAACGAGTTCACCTGGGGTGAATCCTTCTCTTTCTCTTCATGCTCTTCTTTCTTCTCGGTCTGCTTATCGATTGACAAATTATCTTCCTGCCTACTCTCATTATCAACTTCCTTTCCTTTCGAAGACTCTCCTATTTCTAAAATTGTTTTCTATGCCTCTTTAACTCTAAAACTCGTCTCAGCTTCCCCGTGCCAGGCTGCCCCTTGGTGCCAGGCTGTATCATCACTTGGAACGATCAGGATATGCCATTTGATGTCAATTCCAGCTTCCTCTAACTCATCTAATGCTTCAAAGCACACCAAATCCTCCCAAAACCATTTGATTTCTTCATCTTCTTCATCATTACCGTTGAAAGGGGGAGGAACTTCCCTCTCATGGACGATAAAGATCAGAAAATTATCAAAACCATCATCTATCAGATCTTGAATAAGGTCATTGAGCAGCAGTACCTTTGAACCGAATGGTAGAATTGTAATTAGCTTCGATTATGTTGCAGAGATTATGAATTTTATAGGATCTGAACTTTCTGACCCTTTTTCCACTGCGTTTACATTCTGCTAAGTCACATGATTCTGCAGAGGATTGGTGGTCACATTTGGTTTATGAACAACAATGGGTGTAGGAATCACCTTATTGTTTGTTAAATCCTGGATGTCGTGCTAAAGCCTCATGTAGTTGTTGGTTAAATGACTGTGCCCTTGGTGGAAGGCATAGTACTGGGTTGGATTATACCTAGGCAGTAATGGATTTGGTGGTGGGGTCGGCTCCAAAGGCTTTAGGAGGCCCCTTTCGATAAGACTACCAAGGACAGTGGAAAGCGGGACTCCTAGAGGAGCAAGTATTCTTCTCAAAGTTCTTTGCTGACTAGATTGCTCGAGCTTTGGGTTTAGGATGTTTACTTTAAAAACTTGATCATTGAAAATGTCAGTGAAGTTATTATCGACTCGATTAAGATCGTTTGTGTATGGTTTCCTTACCCTTTAACTTAATCTCGCACATTCCATTGCCCCTAATTGGATGAAACTTTTGGCATTAGCTCCCACATCAAGCAACTGTTCAAAGGTGATCGAAGGATTTCTTAGCATCTTTACGGCCTTAGTTCTCCCTTCGTTGGATTGAGTCTTGTTCTCAATAGATGAACTTAACAAATCACTGACTTGAGCTTAAAGTTGCTGACATTGAACTTGGTTTTGGATTTGCTGATCCTATTAGAGTTGCATTTGTGCTTGACATTGAGTCTGAACCCTGGCCTGTTGTTCACAACTGTACTGATCCCATCTAATGTTCTCCGTAGGTCCATAATTGCACTCATCATGTTAGCCATGATTGATTCTAGATCTGCCATTGGTGATCCTAACTATTTTACCCCTCTAAGCCTTTCTCTCGGAGATCGGGCCCAAGTACGTATAGGTTCTTCTCTATTTAGAGCTATAGTCCTGGGTCTCTAAGCTGAGAGGACTAGTGTAAACCGTAGGACTCATCAACCAGGGTTTAAACCCAGAATAACCCGTGTTCAATAACAGGACGAGAAAGTGAAAACTAATTCTAAAAGGGGTGCTAACTTGTAGACACCCCAATTTGACTCCGCCCAATCTTAGGTGAATCTGATGATGAAAACAGGAGGAATGGTGCCTCAGTACGATACTCGAGAAGTGATCCAAGCTTGGTATTTGAATTCAGAACCTTCAAACCAATGAAATTTTTAACGAACCATCGAAACTTGCTACCCAAGTAAGGCGACCGCTATGTTCATTGCGGCGATCGCCAATAAAACTTCTTGGAAACCCTAGCCAAATATGGCAATCATCACTTTGGATTGTGGCGACCGCCAGTTTGCATCATGGTGACCGCCATAGAACTTTGTGGAACCTTTCAAAAACATGGCGACTGCCAACTTTCATTGTGGCAACCGCCAACTCCAAATGGCCTGACGTGTCCCAAAAATATGGCAGTATCTCATTGGCTGAAGAACCCTATAAATACCGTACCTCTGGTACGTTTTTAAGGACAGAAAATGAGTGAGAGGTTTTAAGAGTGAAGCTCTGCCGAGACGCCGAGCAATTTCGAGCCCCGATATTGAAACCCTGCCGAGATATCTAGTCCCAAACCTCCAACACCTACGTTGAAGCCCTACTTGGATCGCCACCCGAGGGTTAAGTTGTTGAAGCACATTCCCAATTTGAGGATCCTTAAGCAATCCAGGTATCTCGCTTGGATCCCCGGTCTTTCTAACCTTATTCTCTCTCTTTTGGGGTAATCGGGTTATATTTAATCTCAATTCATATATTCTTTTTACTTACATAGTTAATCTTTCTTTTCATTTACATTGCTTCATTTAATTTAGTTTGTTTAATTTCTTAGTTTACACTTTCACACTTAAAGCACATTATCTTTTTCTTTAATTAATTCATCAAATTAGTGCTAACATGATTTAATAATATGATTAAATAATGTTGTTATCGTTATGATATAAGCACTTATATAAAAATGGTTGTAGTTATCAATATTACACCCATTCAATTCTAGTATTTCATTTTCTTTTCTTCTTCTTATTTAGTTTAATTTCTTTTATTAGCATCCTATTTCATTTTCTTTTCTTTTCTTGTAACTTTAATTTAGTGTTCAATTTTAATTTCTTTTAGCACGATATTCCTTTCCTAGCTCTTATTTCTTTTCCTTCAGTAGTAGTGTAATTTTCTTCTATAGCATTTATTTTATTATTTATCATTAGCTTTATTCTTCTCATATTGTAGCATTTTTGTTTTTTTAATTTTATTATTAGCTTTAATTTTCTATATAAAGTTCTATTTAGTATTTCTTTTCTCCTTATATTTTCTTATAAAGTTCTATTTTCTCTTTTTTTTTTCTCTTTAAGATTTTATTTTCTTTTAGTATTTATTTTGTCTTTCTTTTTTTTTCTTTTCTTTCATTGAACTCCAAAAATCATAAAAAGGTCTTTAGTTTAATTTTCATTCCTTAAATATAATTTTCTTTTCTTTCGTTTTCGTTTCAAATATAACTAGTCAAATTTCCTTTTGTTAATATTTTATTTTTCTATCCTCTTTTCATTTTAGCATAAACATCTTTTGTAACTTTCTTTTAGGATTCTTTTAATGCTTCTTTTATTTTGTATGTTATGTTAACGCATGTTTTGGTTTCTTACTTGAAAGCATGTTTTAGAATAATTTAGTTTATCTTTTGTAAGAAACCATGTTTAGGCAATTTTAAGCATCTTTTGGCATATTTATGCTCTTTTAATTTGAACCATACTAGTTTAGGTTATTTGAATGAAATTGCATGTGGGAGTGTTCCATGTATCCTTTAGTTAGAAATTACATGCTGTAGCACTTATGATTTTATCCCTTTTATTTGTTCTAATTTGGCATTCTATATACGTATATAATGCATTTTTTATATTTGATTTTGGATGTTCTCCCTTTGCCTCTACTTTCTTTATTTGCATGCATTAGAGAAATTCTATTAAAAGAACTAACGATGATTAGAAGAGGCCAATCTTATGGTTGGGCAAACGGAGTGCCTAACACCTTTTTCGATTCGTACCTTAGCCCCCGAACCCCTTTTTTCTCTGGTTAAACGTTTTTAAGATCAGTAGCCATTTTTTTGTTTTTCTTAGTTTTTCTTAAAAACTAAGTGGCGATTCTATTTTCAACAAAAAGAAATTTTCAAAGTTTGGTTTTCAAGGTGTTGAAATGCTTTTTTTAAAAATATCTTTGGATTCCCTTATTTTTGAAACGTTTTTCCAAAACAACCCCTGAATCCCAACGCCACAATATTTTCTGGCGACTCTGCTGGGGACTAGTTTCTAAAATCAAATAAGAGGGCTAGACTTGAAAATATCATTGGTTCTTAATAAAAAAAATTTCACGTGCATTTTCGCATGCATATATGCATTGTTCTTTAAACCCCCCTTCTTTGTCGACCTGATATCTTGAACGTACATCCGTTTTGGGAATTGTTGGGAAGGCGGGCAATCCTTACTGACTGTATGCTTTCATAGGTGGAGTAAAAGAGTTTGGGCATACTGTTTGACCAAGTTTTGCATGAGAGGTAAATACTCGGCTGTATTCAGAAAGTACCTTGTTTAATTGACCAAAATTGACCCTTTGCATATAGTGAACTTAGAACCCCCCATTAGGTGCTACTAACCCTGGTAGGATTATGTGTTTTCTTTCAATGTATGTTTTGTTTGTGTATTGTTAGGATTGTTTTGTTTGGGCTTAAGCTAGTTCCTTTCCCGGGTTCGGCCCGAGTTTTCCGTTATTCTTTGATTAGGTTAGCTTTTTCTTCGGGTTTTTACCTGGACTTTGTCTTTCACCATGTTTGGTTCTTACGTCGTAGTTTTCTTCTCGACGTCCCGCCCATGTTTCGTTTTAAAGCCTCTAGGGTAATTTCTTTCTCCTCTGGGCTCTTCCCGGGTCGTTGGTTTCCTCCCCCTTAACATAGGCTTGTTTCTTCCGAACCCTTTACATAGGCTTGTTTCTTCTAAACCCTCGACGTAGGCTCATTTCTTTCAAACCCTTGTCATACCTGTGAGAGTTTGTTCTTTACCCTTATGCTATTTGTTTTCTTTAGAATTTTTTAGGTCGAACTAGTCCGATCAGCCTAGCTCGGTGTCCTTACCGTTATGCTGCCTATTTTTCCTTAGAATTTTTAGGTCGAACCAGTCTGGCAGCATAGCTTTGTTTTCTTGTCGGAGTGCTGTCCGTTTTAGACAAACCTTCACCCTAAAATTTAGTTGATCCCCTTTTTAGCCATCATGTTGGTTTTTGGGTCATCCTGTTGTTATGCTGCCAATATGAGCCTGGTAGGGGCATTGTTATAGCTTCCGTAGTCTTCTGCTTATGATTTGCTATTTTGGGTATTTGGGAATTGTGCTATCTGTCGTTAGAATGCTTGTCCAAAGAATATTTAATACCGGTTGTTCTGCTTTTGGGATCCAGGTTTCTCTGAGGTTTTACCATTGGGACCGGGAAAGCACAGTCAACACGAGTTTGGAAAAGATCAGTGACAGGTAGACTCTATAGGGTGTTGGAACACCCAACTGAGTCAGCTAAAATGGTAGAAAATGAGGTGATCTGGCAGCCCTAATGAGGGCGATTACTAATATACAAAGAGCCATAGAGCAACAGACCCAGGCTCAAGTGCAATGTCAGGCACAAATTCGGTCAATTCAGGCCTGTATCACTGTTGTGAATGGATAACCAGATGACACGAATGAGAATGCCAAAGATTTTTGGGATGACAATTAAGTCCCCGATGGACCACAAGTTGTTCCACCACTACCACAGAATCCTCGTCAGGTGATAGTTGAGGAAGAAAACACCGCCCGGTCTAAAGAAACTGCACTAATAGAAAAGATCGACCGGATGGAAAAGGTCCTTAGAAAGGCCAAAGGGATCGAGGAATACATGTTAGATGTGGGGGGACTATGTTTGTTCCCAGATGCTAAACTGCAAGAAAAGTTTAAAATGCCGGACATGGAAAAATTTAACGGAACTAGAGATTCCAGAATTCATCTCCGAATGTATGTTGGTACCCTATCGCCAATGGAAATTGATGACCAGTTGAAGGCTCAGCTCTTTCACCGATCTCTTTCTGGGGTAGCCCAGAAATCGTTTCTCTCCCTTGATGTATCCAAAACCAGAACTTGGAAAGACATAGCAACAGCTTTTATAAGCCAGTATAGTTATAATGTCCAACTGGACGTAACTGCCCGAGAGCTTAAGACAACTCGATAAGAGAATTGGGAGTCTTTTGTTGACTTTCTGACCCGATGGAGGGGTAAGGCCACTAAGATGACAAATCGGCCTTCTGAGAAAGAGCAAGTGAGGATAGTGGTGAAGAACTTGCAGTCTCCGTTGAAGTGTTATCTGATCACACAGCCCCTCTCCACATTCAAGCAATTGTTTGATGCAGGGGTTCAGATAGAAAATGCAATCCAGTCAGGGGATATTGAAAACGTCGAGCCTAGCCAGAAACCCAGGAGGACCTTCCCCATAAATAACCAAAATCAATCTGCTGCCACCAACCTCGTGTCTCATTCAAACGAGGTAAACTTGCTGAACCCATCCTCTTTCGCCCAGCAATC
>JAULJZ010038306.1:0-14687 GCA_032270985.1 Heliamphora pulchella
GGAGGAGATATATGTCGACGAGATGCAATCCTATTGGCTGGTAAGGGTCGTGCTGAAATCAGATGGGGCTGAGTGGATTGACTTTTGGGCTGCTCGGGAACAACACGTGGAGTACATCCGAGAAGACATCTGGAAGAGGTCGATAATACGTGGGCTGTTGAGGATGATGAGGAAAGAAAAGGAAGAGCAGTGGTCGGCGGATTAGATGATCAGGTATTTGAAAGCCCTCTGTGCATAGACGAAGTAAGACAGACCAAAAGTACAATACCGGGACTATGAGATCCCGATGATGGTGTGGAACATCTAACCAGGAGTGGACAGCATTTCAAGCCGACTTAGTTAGAGAAAGGATAGTCAAGCGAGAAAGGGAAAGAGAAAGAACAAGAAGAAGAGGATGATGTTGTGCTGAAGCAACTTAAAAAGACGCAAGCCAATGTCAGCATTTGGGGCTTATTGATGGCCTCGTACAGACATAGATAAGTAGTGTTGAAGGTCCTGAACAAAGCCAATGTTTCAATAAACGCGACCCTAGAGCAGCTTGTTGGACTCATTCTGCCAGCTGTAGAGCCAAAAGTCATCTTCTTTTCTGATAAGGATATTATAACGAAAGGAAAGAATCATAACAAACCCCTGCACATAACCATTAAATGCTAGAAAAAGTGGGTCCCGGTGACTCTTATTGATAACGGGTCCGCGTTAAATGTTTGTCCTCTTAGAACAGCAGTTTGCTTCGGACTAAAGCCGGAACATTTCACACTTAGTAGTCAAGGAATTCGGGTCTATGATAAAGATGTGCTAGGCCTGGTATCATTCGAATTATCAATTGGACCTCTAGAAACATCGGTTGAGTTCCACGTACTAACGTACCGGCCTCTTTCAACCTATTGCAATGTCTAGCTAGTGCCGTCAACTCTTCACCAAAAGCTGAAACTGATAAAGAACGGGACAGTTCTGATTATCCGTGGAGAAGACAGCATCTAACCCCTAAGAAGAGAAGGCTCAACTCTCTTAGAAGTTCAACATGACGAAGGGAATGAGTCGCTAAGTGGCTTCCGAATCTATTAAACGCAGGTTGTCCAGATGCTATTGAATGAAGAAGAAATGTACATCAACCCAAGAGAAATTACAATGATGAAACAAATGTCCTACTTCCCAAGCATGGGACTGGTGCATAAACAGCAAGGAATTCCCGAACCTATCCAGGTATTGTCGGCTTCTCGCCATTTCGATCTTGGATACAAACCGACGAAAGAAGATTTGGAAGGGCCTAGAAAGGGACAGAAGGTCAACTATTCAGGAACACTCAATGGGTATGTTGTCAAAGAAAGGGAAGACTTCTCGTACTGTGGCTTTCTAGAGCCATGGATCGATGAAGAAACCAACCAGAAATTACCAGGACTAGAGATATTCTTTGGCCATCAATTATCCGACACGAAAGCAGAAGAAACAGTGGAAGAGGAAGAGGAAGAAAAGAAGATCCAAGAGGAAGATTGCATTGAACTCGACCCCTCAAAAATTAAAATAATTTTGGAAATGCCTCCTTCGAGGACAGAGCGAGAAGTTAGGGGCTTTCTTGGTAGGATACAGTTCATCAGTCGGTTCATCACAAGATTAACAACTACCTGTGAGTCACTCTTCCGTCTGTTGAAGAAAGGAGTCGATTTCGAATGGAATCAAAAATGTCAAGACGCCTTCAATGCTGTGCGATAATACCTACAAAACCCACCTATTCTAGCTCTTCCTAAACTTGATAAGCCACTGATCCTCTACTTGTTAATGACTGATTCAGCTATGGAATGTATGCTGGCACAAGACGGTAAAACTGGAATCAAAAAGGTTATTTACTACTTAAGCAAGAAAATGACAAGGTCAGAAATACGATACACACCGCTGGAAAAGACATGCTGGGCTATGATTTGGGCTTCCTGAAAACTGAGGCATTACATGCTATCTTTCACAGTGAATATCATCTTCCGAATGGACCCGTTGAAGTACCTATTTGAAAAGTCAGGACTGACAAGAAGGTTGGCTCGATGGTTGCTATTGTTATCAGAACTCGGCCTCAGATATATTGCCCGAAAGTCAGTCAGTGGCAGAATTCCTGACTGACCAACCAATTGAAGGGGTAAGGACATAGAGTTTTGGTTTCCTAACAAACAGTTGATGAAAGTTGGGGATGACAAGTGGACTGTATATTTTGGTGGTGCATCTAACCGGTATGGTTATGGAATAGGGGTCCTTCTTGTCACTCTTGACGAATCACACGTTCCATTGTCTCTGATGCTCAATTTTGAAGTTACCAATAATCAAGCTGAGTATGACGCATGTTTACCTGGATTGGAGGTAGCCTTAGAATTAGGGACAAGGAAGGTGAAAGTCATCAGAGATTCAACGCTGGTGGTTTCACAAGTAAGAGGAGAATGGAAGGCCAGGGACGTGACATTGATTCTCTACCATCAAGAGTTAGAGAAACTGATACCGTGTTTTGAATCAGTGATCTTTACCCATGTGCCAAGACTGCAGAACAGGTTCGCTGATGCATTGGCCACCTTGGCATCCATGATTGACATATCATCTGGGGTCAGAATAAGGCCCTTGGTAATCGAACAGAAAAGAAAGCCGGCATACGAGACGATGGTTGCGATCGAGAAAAGCACTGACGAACTTCAATGGTATTTTGACATCCAGAACTTCGTGGAGAAAGAAGAATACCCCAAGTTTGCTAGTAAAAAAGACAAAAGGGAAATACGAAGATTATCTGCATAGTTTGTCATTTGCGGTGGTAGACTGTATAAACGAGGGTATTCTGGGGTTAGCAAGCTATGTTTTAGCACCGAAGAAGGTCAAGAACTGGTGAAAAGGATACACACAGGAGTCTGTGGGCCACACATGAGTGGAAACATGTTAGCCAAGATGATCCTATGACAAGGATATTTTTGGATGACAATGGAGACAGACTGTATACAGTTCGTACGGAGATGTCATAAGTGTCTGATTCATGCAAATCTTATGCACGTTTCCCCATATCAATTGTATAACCTGACGTCGCCATGACCATTTTTGGTATGGGGTATTGATGTAATCGGTAGGGTAACACCGAAGGCGTCGAATGGGCACGACTTCATCTTAGTGGCCATTGACTATTTTACCACGTAGGTGGAAGCTGCCTCCTGCTCAGTATTAAAAGCCTCTCATTTTGCTAAATTCATCAAGCAAAACATTATTTATCGATACGGGGTCCCCCGTGAAGTCATCTCGGACAATGGTTCTCATTTTCAATGAGAGGTCTTGGATCTCTTTGAAGAATACCGAATAGTAGACCACAAGACATCACTATATCGGCCACAAACCAATGGGGCAGTCGAGGCAGCAAACAAAAACATTAAGAAGATCCTGCAAAAGATGATCAACTCACATAAGGATTGGCCGGAACATCAACCGTTCACACAATGGGGATATAGGACATCAATCAAAACTTCAACAGGAGTCACACCATACTCTTTAGTGTACGGGATGAAAGTTGTGCTTCCCATCGAGGTAAAAATTCCTTCACTAAGAGTAGTAGCCGAGGCCAGTATCTCAGAAGTGAAATGGCAGAGAAACCGGATGGAAGAGTTGCTCTTGTTTGATGAAAGAAGATTGCAAGCTATGTTTCATGTATAAGGGTACCAAAAGAAGATAGCTCGAGCATTCAATAAAAAGGTCAAGACTTGGGATCTCAGAGAAGGAGATCTAGTTCTCAAGGAAATCAGAGATTCTATCTTTGACCCGAAAGGCAAGTTCAAACCGAACTGGTCCGGACTGTTTCTTATCAAAACCATCATGATCGGTGGTGCAGCCGTTATCATGGATTTTGATGGCAATATGTTCTCCACTCCAGTTAACCTCGATTAACTCAAAAAGTACTATCCTTAAGGTAAAAATAAGAGAAAATAAAAACTCGCTAAGTTAAAAGCCAAAAAGACAACTCAAGTAAAAGTTAGACCAGCCTACAAGGCCAAAAACCCGAAAAGATAATCTTGGCAAAAGTTAGGGCATCGGAAAAGTTGAGAGTCAATACCTAATTGAAAATCATGCCCGAACTACGTTATGGCCTGATTCCATCTTTTGGGATACGTACGCTGCTTCTTTTAAGAAGTTCAACCATATTCTTTGTTTTTTACCATCTTTGTAATTGAGTAAGACCAATGCAATTAATTTATAAATTTTGATAATAAAGTCATTTAATTGGATTGAAAAAAAATTTTGGATAAATTTGAACCATCTTAAACATAAAGCGGGAATTTTCATTACTTTAATCAGAGTTACAAAATTTTGAAAATAAAAGGAATGGTACGCAAGTCCCAAACTCTACAAATAAAATAAAAAAAGAAAGCTGTGAAATTTTCAAAACAAAGCAGAAGTTCTCAAGTCTTTCTCCACTTTGTTGCCTATTTTTCTTCTTCTTTATCCTTCTTCTTCCCATCCTGCATTAGCCATGTCTTATACTCATCAGGAAGCTCGGGACACTGCAATTCCTGCATCTCCATCTGTGAAGGAGATGGTCAGGCATCCTGATATAATGTAAGAAATGGGGCCCGTAGTGCATATGAAAATAAACGACCTCAGATACTGGGAAAGATGATCTGACTATGAACGAACTGTCGCATGATCCAATGGGGGTAAAAGAAATTAGTCTAATGCAGACCAGTCAGCAAAACACCAGGATGATCCATGATAGTCAGAGTCATTGAAGGAATTCGCCAGCAGGGGCACTACCAGATGATATCTGGGCCATTCAGAGATGAGAGGTACTGTCGCCAAGCTGCCTCAATCCTGTATATCTGGTAGTAAGGTCGATAAAGGAAAGCTACAGCACTGTGTCTATTAGTAGGTGGCTTCTGTACGAGATTTACCTTTTCCATCAACTAGATCTGCAGCAAAAGTTAGATCAATAAGAGAAGAGCCTTGCAGTATGACAAAAGTCTAATAAAGAAAGGTTTGCGTTTACCTGAAGGAGTAAAGGGCTGCCAGTAAAAGTGGTGATTTCGCCACATGAACAGCATCTAGACCCAATAGTGTCTCGGCTAAGACAAGTGGTACAAAGTCCTTCTCTATCCACATCTGACTAGCGATGTCAACCAGTGCGCAACAAACTCACCCGTCAAGAGGGACAATAAGATATTAGGCAAGAAGACAGAAACAAAGGGCATAACGTCGCCACAGCTGAAAAGTGAGGTCACTAAGGTCACCGGTAGGACGAAATCTGCCAATGATCCAAGGTATGTCAAGACAGTCATCTTGTGTCAGAAGGGAGGCCTCCATCCAAGACAGGCCACAGAGCTGTATCACCTGCTGACTGGTCAAAAGAAAGAAAGTGGGAACCACAACGGAACTTCGTGGAGCCAAATCCAAAATAACAACAAACTCTTCCACAGTAGGGCATAGCTCTTCAAGGCCAAACTAGAAGACATGGGATTGCGGGTCCCATAACTGAGCAGCTGCTTTCAACAAAGGTTCGTCAATCTTTATGGCCGTGAGAGGAAATAATGTCACACCCCCTCACTCTAGGGACCAAAAAATTTTTTTGATACTATTTATAACAATCGCAAGAGTATCAAATTGGAATTATTTATTTATAAAAACAAAAATAACTGTACATGCTACGGATACACTATTCTATACTTCCAAACCGGCGTATACTTTACAAAATAAAACTTCATACTTTTGATCTTTTTACTAAACGATTAAAACAAAAATTCCAAATAATTACGAACCCGAAATTATAAACCTGACAACTGTGGCAGACCAACTGTAGCCATTCATGCGATCTGCAACCACAAAGGTTACAGGAGAGTGCATTTAGTATTATAGTGAACAAGATAGAAAACAGTCATTCCATCCAAAATATCGTGCTTTTCATAAGAGATATAAAAATAGTGCATTTACTCGTTACAAAAATCTCATAAATAACATTCTCAGCCCTTTTCAAAAGTATCTTACTCAAACTTTTCAAAAGTATATTTCAGGCTCAACAGCCACGGGTCATTGAATTAACTGTCACATAATTTAAAGGTACAGTTCTTGACATAACCGCCACAATTCAAAATGAAATGTCTTATTCACAATTCATACCCAACAATAACCAAGTAGTCGTCCACCTCACGATCGGGAGTTTCGACGGTACCATAACTTCAATTCTCAATGCATAGATAGCAACGTGATGGACATGAGGGCCACTCTCCACCAAGCACGAGTGGTATGTGCTGTCCAGGACTTAGCCCGCAAAGCCTTTAAGGCAAAAATCCCCGCTCAACGGAAAACTCCCCCATAGGGAGAGAACCAACACCCATAATTAGGCAACCTCCCCTAACGGGATATGAAGGGCAAAAAATCCTTGTAACTTGGCACTTTGGAACAACATTTCATAATATTGATATCATTTGTCAAAAATATTTATATCACAACCACATGCTTTTCAAAAGGTACAGATAGCATATTTAGAAATATCATGCCATTTGAATAAAAGATCATACTATCACAATTTTTCATACTTCAAAACATGGATATAAATCAAATTTAAAGCATAATTTATATATTTTTGTTCAAAATAATACTTAAGCACTCTCACCTTGACTTAATCGCGACAAAACTATTTATTCGTTCCTGATCCCAAATTTTAATCATTTGGGGACAAAATCTCGATGCCTAGTAAAAAATCAAACCTACACGTAAGTGGGATCCTAGTCTCTCTGAACCATGCTTAACTTAGTTAACAAATATTTTTCTTTTGTTAATCCTAGTAAATTTGTAAATTGTTAAATTTTCGATTACATATTCGAAAGTACCCTTGAAAAAGATAAATACATAAGATTCAACTTAAAATCTCATTTTAACTTACTTTAGTTAGAAAGTTGGTTTAATTAAAATTTTAAAAAGGTAAATAAACTTATTTAATTCTATTTTAGTCTAAAGAATAAAATCTTAAATTTTGAAATTCTTACTTTAGTTAAAACTTTACTTAACAAAATTTATAGTTTAAGGCATATAGAAAGATCATTAATTTAATTTAGTCTTAGAATAATAAAATCTTTTATTATTATTATTATTATTTATTTATAACACACACACTTACTCAGAACACACACACACACAGCATATATATATATATATATATATATATATATATATATATATGTTATACACACACAGCCTATATTCATATATATCTTATACACACACAGTATATATACAATATATTATACACACACTACACACACACAGGACTCCACACACACACATACAGGACTGTCTCAAAGCACAGCACACACATTCGGTTTCACAGAGCTCATGCAAGCCCATTCATGGAGGCATCTCGTGGTGGTGGTGCGGTACAGTGGTTGTATGTGCCTGAGAGAGAGAGAGAGAGAGAGAGAAAATAACAAAGAGAGAGAGAGAAAGAGACCGGCATTGTTGCCGGCGGGTCGTGGTCGCCGGAGGAAGGGGCACCGGCGTTGGCGTCGCCAGTGGCGGTGCGTCGGCACCGGTAGAGGCGCGGTGTGGTGCGGCACCTCTCTTCTTTCCTTCTTCAGTTGTGTTGACAAGTTTTTAATTTTATCTCTGTTGCTTCAAAGACTTTCAGGAGCTTATTAGATTATATATATACATATATGATTATATATCTTGCAGAGGCTTTTCTCTCAGAGCTTACTTCTCAATTTCTATTATTTTTCATTTGTGTGCGTATTTATAAGAGCTGGTATGGGACAGCCGTCCCTCATGCAGCAACTATGTTTTGCATTTATGCCAAGTGTACCGTAATTTAAAAATATACATCGTAAATTTTTTTTTTTATGTAAAATTTTTAATTTAGAAAAATCTCAAAATTTCTTGTAATATTATTTTATAAATTATCGTGAAATCGAAATTTGGATAAAAACTTTCTAACTATACAATAAATTTTCATCTCGATCTTTAATTATCTAAAATTTTATTTGATGTATGCTTTGGAGTTCAAATCTTGAAATTAAGTATAAAGTTTTATTAGGAATTTTATTTAATAATTTTCTACTAATATATTATTATTTACTTATTTTTATAACAACTCGTCAAATATTATATTATTCTAAGGAATGACACGTGTTTTATTTTTATGAATTGTCATGGTGCGGGTTATTACAATCTACCATCTTTTAAGAAATTTCGTTCTCGAAATTTTTGTAACTTTTTATTCAAAAAAGTGTGGATATTTCTTTTGCATATCCTCTTCTCGTTCCCATGTGGCTTCTTTCACTAAATGACTTCGCCACAATACTTTTACCAAAGGAATGACTTTATTTCGCAGAGCTTGTTCATTTCTGTCTAGTATTTGTATGGGCTCCTCTTCATACATAAGATCGGGCATCAAGTTGACTAGTTGCACTGTTAGCACATGAGAAGGGTTCGACATGTATTTTTTTTAACATCGAAACATGAAATACGTCATGTAATCCTGTTAACTCCAGAGGTAGAGCCAATTGATATACTGTGTTGCCAATTCTTTTAATGATCTCATATGGTCCAATGTAACGAGGACTCAACTTTCCTTTCTTCCCAAATCTCATAACTCCTTTCCATGGCGATATTTTTAAGAATACGTGATCTCCGATTTTAAATTTCAAATCGCGTCTCTGATTATCCGCTTAACTTTTTTATCGATCCTGAAACTGCTTCAATCTTTCTCGAATCAACTTTTTCTTATCGGTGGTGATTTGCACAATTTAAGGGCCAAGTAACTTCCTTTCTCTGGCTTCCTCCCAACAGATTGGACTTCAACATTTCCTACCTTACAATGCTTCATAAGGGGCCATTCCTATGGTCGACTGGAAACTATTATTATACACAAATTCAATCAACGACAAGTGTTCTTCCCAGCTTCCGGCAAAGTCCAATACACAGGCTCTGAGCATATCCTCCAACATTTGAATCGTACTTTCTGATTGGCCGTCAGTTTACGGGTGAAAGTCCGTACGAAAATTTAATGTAGTCCCTAACGCCTCTTGTAAACTTGGCCAAAATCTAGATGTAAAACGCGGATCTCTATCAGATACTATGAAAACTGGTACGCCATGCAAACGAACAATTTCATCAATATAAAGTCGTGTGAACCGATTCATAGGAACCATCATTTTTACTAGTAAATAGTGTGCTGACTTCATCAATCTATCCACAATTACCCAGATAGCGACATTTCCCTTCGGAGATCTTGGTAACCCAACCACAAAATTCATGGTGATGTGTTCCCACTTTCACTCAGGTACAGGTAAGAGTTGTAATAATCATGTCGGCTTCTGGTGTTCAATTTTTCCTGTTGGCATATTAAACATCTTGCCACAAAGTCTGCCACATCTTTTTTCATTCCATTCCACCAGTATCTTTTTCTTAGATTTCTATACGTTTTTGTGCTTCCAGGGTGCATTGTGTATGCTGAATTATGAGCTTCATCTAAAATTTGCCTCCTTAATTCTTCATTGTTAGCAAATATAGTCGATGCCCAAACCATAAGATATCATCCCGAACCTCGAACTCCATTTTTCCTTTAGCAATTGCATCTGCTCTTGTCTCATCCACTTGACTGCCTGCTAACTGGGCTGCTCGAATCTAGTCTAACAAGGTCGGTCTTACCCTAAGAGTTGCTAATAAGCCCCCATCTTTTCCTATTGCAAGGGTGATTCTGAGCGATCGTATTTCAAAAAATGCATTATTTTGTACTGCCCGAAGATGCGCTATACTTCTTGATGACTTTCGACTTAGGGCATCTGCTACGACATTAGCTTTTCCCGGATGATAGTGGATTATATAATCATAATCCTTAATTAGTTTCATCCACCTTTTCTGTCTTAGATTCAACTCCTTTTAGGTGAAGATATACTTTAAACTCTGATGGCCGGTGAATATCTCACAAGTGACCCCATATAAATAATGTCTACATATTTTGAGTGCGAAAACAATTGCAGCCAATTCCAGATCATGGGTAGGATAATTTTTCTCATGAGGCTTTAACTGTTTAGATGCATATGCGATTACTTTTTCATGTTGCATCAAAACACAGTCCAATCCCTGGTGGGATGCATCACTATAAATTATAAAACCTTCACTGCCTGATGGGAGGGTGAGTATAGGAGCTAACACCAACTTAGACTTTAGTTCTTGAAAATTGCGTTCACATTGGTCAGACCATTCAAACTTCACATACTTTTGGGTTAACCGAGTCAAGGGTTTTGTGATTAAAGAAAAATATCGAATAAATCTTCGATAATAACTAACTAAATCCAAAAAGCTACGTATCTCGGTTATGTTGGTTTGCCTCGCCCAATTTACTACAACCTCAACCTTCGCCAGATCTACTTGAATTCCATCCCTTGATACGACATGACCTAAGAACACCACTTGATCTAATCAGAATTCACATTTAGAGAACTTTGCATACAGTTTATGGTCCCTTAAGATTTGTAAAGAAATCCTCAAATGTTCCATGTGTTCTTCCTTACTTCGTGAATATATCAAAATATCATCAATGAATACAATCACAAATTTATCCAGAAACTTCTTAAACACCCGATTCATCAAGTCCATAAATACTGCGAGCGCATTAGTCAACCCGAAAGGCATTAATACAAACTCATAATGACCATAGCGAGTTCTAAAAGTAGCCTTACGTATGTTTTACTCCTTTACCTTTAACTAGTGATATCCTGACCTCAAGTCGATTTTCGAAAACACTTTTACTCCTTGTAACTAATCAAAAAGATCATCTATCCTGGGCAAGGGATATTTGTTCTTGACAGTTACTCTATTTAACTATTGATAGTCAATATACATCCTGAGAGTGCCATCTTTCTTCTTAACAAATAACATAGATGCTCCCCAAGGTGAAGCACTAGGCCTGATGAATCCTTTATCCAACAATTCTTGTAATTGCTCCTTCAATTCTCCCAACTCAGCAGGTGACATTCTATAGGGAGATTGATATAGGGGCTGTCCCCGAGTATAAATCGATGGTAAACTCCACTTCTCGTTCTGGGGGCACCCCAGACAAATCTTCAGGGAACACATCTGGGAATTCACATACGACTGGTACTTTTGAAAGTTCTTCTCTTTTCATTTTTGTGTCTATCACGTGCGCCAAGAACCCATGACAGCCTTTCTATAATAACTTTGAAACCTTAATGGCTGACATAATACGAACAGACTTCCTACCTTTATCCCCTTGAAATGCGAATTCTACTTCTCCGGGTATTCTAGAGGTTACTTTCTTCTCAAAACAGTCTAGTGACGCGTGGTAGGAGGACAACCAGTCCATGCCAAGAATTAAGTCAAAATCTATTATGGTTAAGGGCATCAAATCTATCATCATATCTTTGTCTCCTATCTTTAACAAATAATTTTTGTACACACTTCTGATTATCACTTTTTCTCCTACTGGGGTAGCAATTTTCATTAAACAATCAAGAGGTTTCATTTCTACAACACCTACTTGCTTTATGAATGTGGGTGATACGAATGAATGTGTAAATTCAGGGTCTATCAAAACGTAAGCATCTCTGTTGAAGGCTATAAGTGTACCTGTCACCACATCGGGGGTAGCCTGTTCATCTTGCCGAGTGATTGCAAATACTCTTTTTGGAATTCTTGGCGGCTCTATTAGTCCCATCCCTTTATTATTTGCAATCCTCGCCAGTCCATCATTCTCTATTCTTTTACTTCTAAGAGATGACTGTGCCAGCATTCTCAATTGCCCACATTGGGTAGTTATGTGTCCTAGTTCACCGCAGCGATAGCAAATGACTCCTTGGTTGAGTTTTGGACAATCCTTCTTAAAATGATCGACAGCACCACACTGGAAACAGCCGTTCGCGTTTGAGTCTTTCATGCTCTCAGATAATCCTTTACTCGATTGGTTCCTTTTGAATCTGGTATTTCTAGCAGTTGACTGATAACTCTTGCCTTGGAAAATCAGTGGTCTTTAGTTATTACTTCTAGCACCAGATCCTTCTGTGTTTTTCATCGAGATACTACCAAATTTGCGTTTCTTAAAAGCCTCTCACCTTCCTTCACCCTCTTTGACATCTTTTTCTATCATACGAGCCTTGTTCACCAAACTTGCATAACCATTGATTTCAAGGACAGTCAGCCTAGTCCTTATCAGGAAATTCAGTCATTTTTGAAATCTCATACACTTCATCTCCTCGTCAGGTATCAGTGGTATGGCATACCGAGATAACTCTGTGAACTTCTTCTCATACTCTGCCACACTCATTCTTCCTTGCTCCAAGTCGATGAATTCTTATTCCTTCTCATATTTATATGTTACAGACTTGTACTGTTCATCAAATGCTTTCTCAAACTGACTCCGAAAAATCTTTTGGGGTACAGGGGGTTCGACTCTTGGTACCGGCATCTTCAATAACCTTTCTGTACCTTCCCACCAATGAATGCCTCTCCTCTAAACATAAAAGCTACAGGGTCAACCCGTTCGTCCTCAGGTACTCCTAGCCTATTTGATCATGAAATTTCTCACCCTCTCTACTTGGATAGCGATCTATCTCGCATTTTTCTCCGTTAGTCTTCCTATTGCTTCTAGCATTCTCGTAGTTAGATCAGGTTGTATTGGTCCCATTTGGGAAGATGCACCTTGTTGTACTTCATTAGGAATTAACGATGCCCCTTCTGAAGATTCCATATTTAATCCTATTACAAGAAAGGAATGGATTTAGGATTTGTCACTAGAGTCTAACCCAACTCATATAGAAGGAAAAAGACAGCTGAACTGGAAGAACCAAAGGTTATCTCCCCAATCTGACAACATACTTAGATTTCTAATTAGGAACCTACGCCTGTAGAATGCGTTTCCCAAGTAAACTTCAAAGGCTGTCAATCAGACGTCCGAGGACAAGGGTATGATATCCCAAGGCTTATACCAAAACTCAAGAAGACGCACCTATCCAATGGTCCACCACAGACCATACTCTGACAAGTCTACAGAATCTGAAACCTAGTGCTCTGATACCAAAATGTCATACCCCCTCACTCTAGGGACCAAAAAATTTTTTGATACTATTTATAACAATCACAAGAATATCAAAGTGAAATTATTTATTTATATGAACCAAAATAACTGTACATGATACGAATACGCTATTCTATACTCCCAAATCGACGTATACTTTATAAAACAAAACTTCATACTTCTGGTCTTTTTACTAAACGATTAAAACAAAAATCTCAAATAACTACAAGTCCAAAAGTATAAACCTGACAACTGTGGTGGACCTACTCTAACCATCCCTGCGATCTGCAACTACAAAGGTTACAGGAGAGTGCACTTAATATTATAGTGAGCAAGATAGAAAATAGTTTTCCATTCAAAATATTATACTTTTCATAAGAGATATAAAAATAATGCATTTACTCGTCACAAAATCTCATAAATAGCATTCTCAGCCCTTTTTAAAAGTATCTTGCTCAAACGTTTCAAAAGTATATTTCAGGCTTAACAGTCATGGGTCAGTGAATTCATTGTCACATAATTTAAAAGTAAAATTTTTGGCGTAACCGCCACAATTCAAAGTGAAACTGTCTTATTCACAATTCATACCCAACAGTGACCAAGTAGTCGTCCACCTCACAACCGGGAGTTATGACAGTACCATAACATCAATTCTCAATACACGGATAGCAACGTGATGGAAATGAGGGCCACTCTCCATTAAGCACGAGTGGTATGTACTGTCTGGGACATAGCCCGCAAAGTTTTTAAGACAAAAACCCCCACTCAACGGGAAACCTCCCCCATAGGGAGAACCAACACCCATAATTGGGCAACCTCCCCTAACGGGATATGAAGGGTCGAAAACCATTGTAACTTGGTACTTTGAAAGAGCATTTCATAATATTGATATCATTTGTCAAAAATATTTATATCACAACCACATGCTTTTCAAAAGGTACAGATAGCATATTTAGAAATATCATGACATTTGAATAAAAGATCATACTTTCATAATTTTTCATACTTCAAAACATGGATATAAATCAAATTTAAAGTATAATTCATGCATTTTTGTTCAAAATAATAGTTAAGCACTCTCACCTTAACTTAACCGCGATAAAACTATTCCTTCGTTCCTGATTTCAAATTTCTAATCATCTTGTGACAAAATCTTGGTGGCTAGCAAGAAATCAAACTTATACGTAAGTAGGATCCTAGTCTCTCTTAACCATGCTTAACTTAGCTAACAAATATTTTTCTTTTGTTAATCCCAGTAAATTTGTAAATTGTTAAATTTTCAATTACATATTCAAAAGTACCCTTGAAAAAGAGAAATACATAAGATTCAACTTAAAATTTCATTTTAACTTACTTTAGTTAGAAAGTTGGTTTAATTAAAATTTTAAAAAGGTAAGTAAACTTATTTAATTCTATTTTAGTCTAAAGACCAAAATCTTAAATTTTAAATTTCCGATTTTAGTTAAAACTTGGCTTAACAAAATTTATAGTTTTAGGCATATAGAAAAATCATTAATTTAATTTAGTCTTAGAATAATAAAATCCTTTATTATTATTATTATTTATAACACACACACTTGCTCACAACACACACAGCATATATATATATATATATGTTATACACACACAGCCTATATACATATATATCTTATACACACAC
>JAULJZ010038328.1:0-10394 GCA_032270985.1 Heliamphora pulchella
AATGAGCCAATCCGAGAATTCATTATGGCCAAGCCAAAGAAGAGAAGCCTCGAAGCCATATTGACAGATCGCTTGACGACCCTTCAAGGAAGACATTCAGAGAGTTCTTAATTAAGTGGAGGGGACTTAGTGACGATGAAATTAGTAGGGAGAAGGAGTCAGATTTGACGGCTTTTGCAGAGGAGATCCAAGTCTATCTAGCTCAGAAGTCATCGAGGACGGCGACTGTTCAAGTCGGGGAGAGTGTCACAGGCAGCTATCCAATGCCCCGTGATGCCTCAAGACAGCCCAGCGCGCACACGCCCATGCGTAGGGAATCCAGCGCGCATGCGCCCCTGCGCCGCACACCTAAGCGCCGCAGCCAGCACGCGCCCATGCGCCGCACACCCCAGCCGGCACGCACATGGTGCCATTTTCCAATTTTTTCCTGTTTTCCTAGTGATAGGACAACAATTTTCCGCACATCATGCGGGCCTTTTTATTCTAGGATTTATGAGATATTTTTCTATGTAAAGCTCTCCCATGATATAACGATCACACTCGGAGAAGAAGCACTCCAATTTACGGGTACAGCGAACCTTCAAGTGTTTGTACTCTCCGACTCTTTGAACTTGAACACATTTTGTATGCAATGTAGGAAGGAAATAGGATGCCAAATTCGTGCAGAAATAATGTGTTTAAATAGCCATTGAAGTAACTTTCTAGAAAAGTCACGCACCTATTCAGAACTGGTGCAACGTTTCGTCATCAGTGCTTAAGCGCTCCGCAAACGCCTTATTCTGAAGTTCAAAGGGGCCTCTGATGCTTGGACACTAAGCGAGCGCCTTGCGAGTGCTCAACATTGGAATGGAGCGTTCGAGTGCTCTGTGAACACCTCGCAAATGCCCTATTCTGGTTTTGTTTTCGCATATAGGCGCTCGAACATTCCATTCTGAAAATTTGATCGTTAAGTTAATGTTAACCGAATTTTATATTCGAATTTACAAAATTTTATTAAAAAAAAATTTAAAAAAAAAATCTCCAAAAATATATAAACTACTAGGATCTGGTCAACCCACGACCTATAACCCGGACACGAGTCAGACCAGGCAGTAGGCGGCGCACGTGCGCGCGTGAAATGAGTCGAACCCACTGTTGAGTAGGTTGTCTCCTGTCCACAAAACTGGGTACCTCCAATGGACCCTCCCCTTTATCCAACTCTAGTTTATATATACCCACTAAGTTCTTCAAGAGTTTTCAATGTGGGATTGAAGTTTCACACTTTTATTAAACCCAACAAAATTCACGTTCAAGCGAAGACTTTAAATATCGATTTCTTATTCACTTCTTATCGGATTTAAGCAAATAAATATACGTCGTTCATCTCCTTGCGGAGAAGAACGCGTAGTACCCCAGACCCAACTCAAAAGACGAATGGGTTCCACATTTATTTTTACCCAAAGTTTATGAAAAATAAGATTATTAAATCCGATTTTAACATAATCAAATTATTCTGAACGGTTTCAAGAATTTAAGAATTAGAACCGAACCGTATGTATTATGAAACCATATTGATAAATTATGGTTCGATTTCGGTTTGGAATCACAGTTTTAATAGTAAATATTTGTTACCTATTTTATGTTAAAAATTATACATTTATTTATTTTATTTTTTCTATTAAATCTCTTTATTTTCTTATTTATATTAATTTACTTTACATTTTATTTTATTACTTGCTTTATATTCTTATAAGAGAGATTTTTATTTTTATAAATTATGGATTATATAATATTACGATATTATGAAAAATAAATAAAAAATAAAGTAATAAAAAAGAGTATGTAAAATAAAATAAACAGTATTTTTAAATCTTTTCTTTATATATAATACATAATATAAATATTATTAATAAGTGTTTCTGATGCTTTAATTCGTGAAACGAATCTTAAGAAATGATTTCTAATTATTTGGAATCGAAACTAAATCGTTCACCAAAAAAATTTAATCAAATCATACGATTTGAATCAGTTCAGACCGATTTAACAATTTAAATGATTTTTTGAACACCTCTAAATGGGGGAGTCAGGGTCGGCCTGGGCATAAGCCTAGGGCCCTGGAATTTTATTGAAAAAATAATGCCTCTCCTAGATAAAATCTTTATATTAAGTTTGAAAGTAATTTTTTTACTAAGCCCCAATCACATAAAAGGCTCCCATTTATTTTGAATTTTTAACTTCACCAAAATTTATGTAAATTCATCTCTTAAAATCAAACTCAAGTTTTAATTATTTTTATTACTTGATAGTTCAAATTAGGTTTGATCTTACAAAAAAAATAGCGAAATAAATAAAAGAAGACAATTAATTTTATAAACTAGTTAAAAATATTAGATTGTTGATTCCCAAATTTATGAATTCTTAGTAAAATATTTTTGAATCAAATCTGAGAAAAATAATTTTAAAGCAATATTTAATGAAGTTAGTTTGAATCTTTTTAGTAATATAAATTTAGATTATTTAGGTATTTCTTTGATATTGTAACACTTGTTATTTAATTTTTACTTCACAAATGTAAAAATAGTTATTTAAATATAAAAAGGTCAAAAATTAATTTTTTTCTTCTTTTGATCAAATAACAATTCTAAAAAAATAGCTTAAAGACCAAGATTATCAAAGACGCTCAGTTTTTGGCATCTTCTTTTACTAAAAATGGTTAAAATAGTAAAAAAAACACAAAAAACATCTTATCAATGCCACGTAATCTATGTACTCGTAAAATTTGTCTAGAGCTCCTAAAACTCAGTACCGTAATCTATGTAATTTAAGTTATTTATGCACTCGTAAAATATTTTATTAAAACCAAGTAATTCCATTTAAAAAGGCTGTCTAGAGGCCCCTAAAACTCAATACCGTCCTTAATGGTACACCAACATAAATGCTATGAACTCGTAAAATTATTTATAGTTTTAAAATGAATAATTTAAGTAAATTATTTGCGATATGAATTAAATTGTTAATATGAATGTCTTTTTCACAACAACCACTTTTAAGCCGAATCCAAACTATTCTTTCAACTGGATTGTTTGTTTTCAGTATGTTTGGTGGGTTTCCCTTTCACCGCCAAACTCTCTCTGAAAATAAACATTGGACTAAGGACCCATTCCGTTAAAATAATCAACTTCGAAATTCCTTTGAGTCTTAGCAAAATTATTTTATTTTTTTATATGTCTACTCAGTTGATGCAAAAAAAAAAAGAGTTTTGAAAAAATACTTTCCTTTCTGAGAAACCTTTTCTCATAAACAAATTTTGTAAAAAAGGATAAAATTATGATTGACGAGAAAGTTAAAAATAAAATTTTTTAATTAATTTTTTTGCAAACTAAATAGATAGTGGAAACAAATACTCTATATTTTCGTTTTTTTTCTTTTCTTTCAGTTCACTTTTCTCGCGAATTATTTTTTGGTATAATTTTTCGGACAACTGAATAGGGTTTGAGGTGGGTGAGTCTCTTGGGTTTGAGTGCCCAATAAGGTAGGAATTTTTTTCTTTCTTTTTTTTATTAATATTTTAAGTTATTCGGGCTAATTTATGCATACTTCAACCAATTTTGAAGAGACTATTTCTATCTGAACAGGAAACCCAATTAAAGCAGGTTAAAACGTAGGCCATGTTTGTTTTGAAAAAATAAGTGGGCTAGGATTTAACACATGAAATCCACCAAATATTTTTATCTCTTGAAATAAATAATCCCAGTCTTGTATCACGAGAATTAGATTAGCAATCGCGTAAATTTTGATTGATTATTTTCGAAATAACTAATAAATGTTAGACTCTCCCAATATTATTATTAGTAGATCACGGATATTATTTTTCTTTTTTATCCACTATCAACAATAATTGTACAAGTTTTATTTCATTCTTTGATCTACTCTAACGAAATATGAATCAAATTTATCATACATATTTTTAACCATAATCTCTAAGTATAAAAAATAATATGTAGGAATTTTATTTTGTTACTTTTTTCACCACTTTTTTGTTAAACAAACACATAATAGTGTTTGACATTGGTGAAACTAGTAAATTATAGATTGTAACTTGTAATAGAAATAGTGGGTGTTTAATAAAAATTGTAATTTATAGCTAAAATAAAAAAATAATTATAACTTTTAGTAGAAATTGTAAATACTTGAAAAAAATTATAATTTATAACTAAAATTAGTAGTAAGAAAACTAAAAGCTACTAACTAATAGTAGCATTGTCAAATACTCTAATGTTTAAAAACTTTGACTTTTAAGAGATTTAATTTTTTTTTACAAAAATGAGGTGAAAAGAATTGGAGTGTTTGGATTAATTTTTAGAGGGTAGTTTTTTCCCTTTCTCTGCTTCTTGTTAAAATATTTAATATACTATAATTTTTTGTTTTTAAATTGTAGTGTTTGAAATATTAGCACGCATTTGTTTATTGTTAAGATCGCAAAGTTGACATTGTAATTAAGGGAATTATAGTCATTTTATTCAAAAAAAAAAAATTAATGTATTTGAGATGTGTGTTTGAAATTTGTAAAGTTTTTTTCTTGAAAAAATTAAAAAAAATTAATTGCCTTTTAGAGAAATCAAACAGTATATTTTAGGGTAAATTACACTGATCTCTCCTAAAATTTCTGATAGAAACAAAAAACTCCCATGTGGCTTCGAAAATATCACTAATATCCCCTCATATTTAATTTTTGCATCAAATTAATCTAACCGTTAAAATTTTCATTACACTTAACGAAAATCACTCTCAAAATTACTATCCCAAACCCACCGTCCCCCAAAACCACCGCGTACCGCCCCCACAGCCACCTAAAATCACCACGAAGAGAAGAGAGAGAGGAGAGAGTGGAGAGAGTGGAGAGAGTGAGAGAGAAAGAGAGAGAGCAGAGAAAGAGAGACGGCAGTGGCATGTGGCGGTAGCTCCTCGTCTCTGTAATATATATATAAAAGCAGAGAAAGAGAGCGAGAAAGCAGACCCCTCACCGCCGCCACCAACCCCTCACCGCCGCCCGCCGCATGCCGCACGCCGCTGTCGTCCATCTTTCTCTGCTCTCTCTCTCTCTCTTTTCGTGGTGGTTTTGGGTGGCGGTGAGTTTGGGGCGACAATGGTTTTTGGTGGCGGTGGTTTTGGTGAGCGGTGGGTTTGTGGCAGTGGTTTTGGGTAAAGTGATTTTGGGGGTAGTGGTTTTGGGGGTGATTTTTGGGTGGTCTTGGTGGTTTCCGTTAGAAATTTTACTAGTTAGACTAATTTGATATAAAAATTAAACCTGATCGGAGGTTAATGATATATTTAAAACTATATGGGAAATTTCTGTTTTTGTCAGAAATCAGAGAGAATGTCAGTATAATTTACCCTATATTTTAAATATTGACTTTTCATATTAAGAAAATCAATCTTTTTAAATAGCCCAAACTAGGCCTAACTTTTTTTTTCTCTTTCCATTACTTTTTACAAATTTTTTACTAATTAAACACAGCATTATGATTGCTTACAAGTATTTAAAATGTTTGTCCTGAATTAGAAAAGGGCCTACCAAGATTGGGAGTCAAGGTTGCCAAATTTGGGAAGGAAACTACCATTGGTTACTATCTCCGCTGGAGAAAAATCTTTAGATAAGGCTTTGTTTGATTATCAGTTTTAAATCGGTTTAAAGTTTTTTTTAGCTCAAAGCCTAAAAAAGCTAGTTTAATTTCTTTTTGTTTGACAATATAATCTTTTAATTTTTTTGCTTATGATTTTTATTTTTTTTTTGTCTTTTTACTTATGAATCAAAAATACTTTATATATTTCTTAAAAATCTCATACTTTTTATTAGACACGCCTCTTTTTTTTTTATTATTATTATAAAATTCATATCTTAAAACTTACTTATTAAGATCTATCAAATAAGATGCATATTGAATATAAAACTATACAAAAAATAAAAACATAATAAATTAGCTTTTTTTGGGCTTAAAGCAATTTGGTTTACTAGCTATCGCTTTTGGCCCTTTTGTGGCATTTTTTTATCTTTAGTAAAAAAAAAAAATTAACTTCAACCCAAACGGGCATATTTTTTAGATCCCTTTTTTCATAAGAAACTAAAAATATAAAAAAAAATTAAACCAAAACATAAAAAAAAAGTTTAGAAATGATTAAAAAAAGCATTAAAAAGACATTAGGTTTTTAGACCAAACATAGTACTAGTTAAATAAGCTTATAGCTTTTAAGTTAAAAATTTTACGAAACTAACTTTTTATTTTATTTTTTAACTTAAATTGATTTTAAACAAAAAAATTCGACTTTAAACTGAGTTGTCAATCGATACTTAACTACAGTTTAAGATTTTCTGGCATTCTTTACTCAATTATTAGCTTTGAAACTTTTGGTAAAGCAAAAATTTAACACAATCACTTATTTTAAACAAAAATATTTGACTTTAAACCGAGTTATCAATCGAGATCGAAGTATAATCTAAGTTTTTCTTGCATTCTTTACTCAATTATATTAGCCTTGAAACTTTTGGAAAAGCTTGCAAGCATCTCTCTAATGGCGTGCTATAATAAGTCTTGGTAAAGCTAAATTATAGCTAACATTTCAACAAAATCTCTCTCCAATGATTAGCTAAAAATTTTGCCTAAAAATGGCATTGTCGAATCTTGTACCAAAGTTTTTTGTTTTTGTTTTTGTTTTTATTCGAGAATTCGGTTTAAATATGATTATTGTTGACCCATCTCAAGCTTAAAAGCTCGCACTTTAAAAATCTCTCTTAAACCTACGAATTGAGTGAAGGGAGTCGAACCTCACATCTTTAAATAAAATTTGGGCGATTGATCGTCAAAACTGCCTCTTATAGTCATCGGTTAATATGTAGTTTAATAATACTATTAATTTCTTCAAACTATTTATCAATGACAGTTTGAAAATAAAGAATGATTTTGTATCCAAACATGAAACCAATGGAACAACATTAATTGTTGTCTTTTTTTATATTTTTGAAGTGTGGTTAGCCAAGAAAAAAAAAATTGGCATAGCCATTTTGAATCTAATTAGCCAATACCCAATATTGCAATTACTATTCATATTTGATTGTTTCATGAGTTCCAGGAGTCTTTAGCCACCCCTGGATGCCTCTCTTTGTTGAGTTCTCAACATGGTTGGAAGCGTGTATGCGAGTTAAGCACCTTTCCATTGTTTACACTTCATAGCTTATTTAGGTCACATTTTGATGATCGAAATCGCTCAGTTTTAAAATTTTAGTACGTAAATCATACATGCAAAAGATTTAATTTATCAACTATTGTTAAGTGACTGATCAAATCGCATCTATTTTTAAACATAAATGGCACCGTTTATTTATCGTTCATTATTTTTTTATTCGGGTTGCTTAATGATATTTGGCAAACCTAATTTTTTGCATGAATTATCTAAATACTGGATGCTCTAAAATGAATAGTTCAAATCATCAAAATGTGACCGAAGTGGGCTATAGTCTCCCAAAACAAACAAAAATGGGGAAAAGGAAATTAAAAAGCAGCTTAACCAGTGGATGCAAAGGCAGTAAGACAATTAGGGTATGTTTGATTAACCGGATTAGACATGGTATTGAATTATACATTCTATAGGATTATATTTTTCTTATTTGAATTCAAAAAGTAGTGAAAAGATTATACATCAATTGGATAACTAATTAATGGAGGATTATGCATACATTCATTACTATTCATATGAAACTACTTATGAAGTAAAATTATATATCTCTCCATTATTAATCCGATCAATCAAATATGCCTTTAATTTAATAAATAATTAATTGCCTAAAAGTTCAATAGATAATTCATGTACAAGTCACTACCCTTGCTTGGGTTGCATCTATTTAAATGGCTGTATTAATTTTTAGAGATAATATTATATACATATCTTATTATATAAATCACCACAAATTCAAAAGTGCGTTGGGTTTCACATTAAGTGTTGGTCTGAAACTCACTGTACTCATTAATTAATATGTCGTGATTTATATAATGTAACATATACTGATTTTAGCTTAATTACTTTAGGATTTTAATATTGGGGCCGATTACGGGCATTTGTTATTAAAAACGTGATTAATTTTTTCTTGTGGTTGGTTTCTTAATTAATTGTTTTTTGAGGCATCATTTCGTTCGTATCAAAAAGCTTTTCATGCTTTTGGACTGAGAAAATGCTTTGATTCTTTATCTCAAAAGTTCTTACTTTCCTTGGTGCTTCAAATTTAACCTAAATTTCATATTATTCTTCCATTTTCCTTGGTCAATTTCTCAGTTTCTGGATGTCACGTTGTGAATATGATTACTATTCTAATTCATTTCACATTTATTACAGAATCAAACTTTAAAGAAAAACAATATCTCCAAAGATGATGGATGACCAACTAAACACAAATAAAACTCAAGAATTAAAACTCCGAGTACTCAAAATTTATTATTCTATCTGTGTTTGATCGGTCATTCGTCATCTTCGCATTAAGTACAACTCAACTTTAAAATGCCTTGGCAATATAGTACTTCAGGTTGCACCATAAAACATTTCACAAAAAAAAAAAAAAAGGCCAAACAGGCAACCAACCACAAGAGAGAGAGAGAGAGCTTAAAATCTCTTGTGATTTATTTCTTGTATTATTTTCTGAGTTACATAATTGTGTTTTCGTTCTAAAATTCTTAGTCGGGCTAAGAAAATTACATAATATCAATTGACCCTTACCACATTTTCAAGGGTACTTTTTCCAAAAAAAATAAAAATTAAAGTTGAAAAAAATTAATTAATCAATGTATGGGATCACTTTCTTCTGTTTTCTACATGATTTGATGACGTCCGCGATTGGTTCCACTCCACCAAACGTTGCAAAAAGTACATAACCTAGAAAGTTATTTTTCAAAAAACAAGGTTATATGAATTCATAATTAATCTGATTAACATGCAGAATTGAGAAAATTAAATGATAAAGCAAAAACTAACTAAAGAAAATTGCATGAAATTGTGGTTACCTCTGAAGGTTCTTGCAAAGAATAAGAGGCATTAGTTTCCTTTGGATTTTTGGTCACCAATATTCCAAACCCTTGTTTTCTATCGCGCAAAACCTAATTATTTCAATTAATTATGCACGCATTAAAATAAATTTTTATGTCAAACTACAAAATCATAAAAGAAATGGTTTAATATATGAGATACCTCGCAACCTATTACAGAATTTGAGGACGGATAGTCAGATGCACAAAGATTTAAAAAAAATAAAAAAAAATCTCAATACCTTAAACGCATCTTCATCAGTTCGGTCATCTCCAATATATATTGGCAAGACATCATTAGAATTTACAAAACCTAGTAACAAAAAAAAAACCCATAGAACAGATTAAGACCGTGTTAAGCGTATGTAAATTTAAATCATTAATTCACGGACAATTTGAGAATTTAAGAAGATACTCAGATTTTATGTATGTAATTGGTAAAAGCTCACCTAGTGACTCTAACAAGAATTCAAGGGCCTTTCCCTTGTCCCATTTGATGGTTGGACGGATCTCTAATACCTATTTCAAAATAATAAATTTTAAATATTTTGTGTGCTCATTGAAGATCAATTACCGAAGAAAGTTTGTGGTACAAGTAATTAAGAGGATTGACCTTCCTTCCTTGAGTCAATTTGAGTTTCGGGTACTCGTTGAGCACCGATCTAACTTGCTCTGCTAATGCACTCCAACTCTACTTTCAAACAAATAAAAAACCGTTAACACTATGTACATAGAAAAAAAAATACGTAAATGTCATTAAAAATAATTCCAGTCATTCATATGTAATATGTAAGTCTCACGTACATATAAACGATTAAGATTATTATTTGTTAGATTAATGTAATAGGTTTTTGTATATATAATATTTTTGGTTTGTTTATCTATTTGTACCTTTTCATCAACGCAACGGAAGTGTACAGAAATACAGAACTTGTTGTTTTCCACCTTAGCGCCTGGGGTAGATTTGATTTTCTCTAGCAAAGTTTTGTGCACCTAAGAGAAAAAAAAAAAAAAAGAAAAATAAATAAATATCAACATTCATGAAAGATGACTTTTTTTTGTAAAAAAAAAAAAAAGTTTTTAAGCCATTCTACTGATATAAAAAAAAAAAAAAAACTCAACTAACTTTTGTTTGGTTCTTTTTTCAAGAAAAGAGCATATTTACATCCTAAATAACGAATAAAATAACTATAATACTTTTAATACAAAACAAAAAATTCAACATCATATTAAAAAAGCTGTGTTATTAATCCAAACACTATAATTTGAAAGCAAAAAGTAAGGACATAAATATTTCAATAAAAAAGAAAAAAAAAAATTAAAACTATCCTAAGAAATTATCTCAAA
>JAULJZ010038339.1:0-14685 GCA_032270985.1 Heliamphora pulchella
GAATATACGGACTATGCATTCATTCATCACAAATATAAATATGAAACCACGAATGCAAAAATATCTCAAATGTTTCTAATTAATATACCAGGGATTAAGAATAAAAAACCTAAAAGCAAGAATTTTTAGTATACATTCCTAACAGTGATTCCCACAAACAGTGCCAAAATGATGGTGTATGATATCCTGAAAAATTGTCCTCTAAAATCTAAGCTTGTCTTGAGAGGATAAAACAAAGAGTTAGATGGGCGATGGGGTTTTTCTGGCAGGGTCCCCTCTAACGATCAAGTTAGTTTTCTGGTGGAGTGGAGGGCAAGTATAAAGTAGTGAGATAATTGAAAGATTGAGAAAGTGGTTAGAATCTACTTGAAACCCTTGTAGGCAACCTTTTCTACTATACTTTTGGACACGTGGTGTGGTCCCCATGTGCTAAATGGTTATGGCCATGCTACCTTGGCGAGTTTTCTTAGTCTCAGGTAATCGATCATGTCCACTGCATGCCATGCTGACCAGGCTTAACCATTAATTGAGTCAATAGGTTGGTCAAGTTGAATTTCCCAGTTAAGAGTAGACGAATATGTCCATTTGGACAACTAATCATCTCTAAGTCTAACCAGGAGATCCATCAAGTGTTTTTGCTGAGCATACATGTTCTCGGCTTTGAAACTCGGCCTCCCCTCAAATAAGTACGCTTTACTAAAATACTCCCACTACTCACCAATTATTATTATTATTATCTTCTTTTTATTTTTTTGAATATTATAGGCGGCATCGATGCTGCATATGGAAGTAGCTATATATGAAGTAACATGCAGTGATGGTGGCAAAGCAGCCTGAGGCAGCTAGGCGACGAACTTGGGACATGCGGCTTTGGTCAAGGTGTGATGGCGGCAGTGAACGAGACTGATTGCTATGTGTTCTTTCCATAACAGTGCATAGTACGTACGTATGAGTTATAATTAATACATATGTGTTCTTTCCCTAACAGTGAATAGTATGAGACTGATTGGACTAAAAAGCCTTGTGGCTTTTTTCAAAGCTTTTTTTTTGTCTTTTATGAACTTTTTTATATTTTGGTTTAAAATTTTTACTTTTCTGGTTCCTTGTGATGGGAGGATTCTAAAAAGTATGCCTGCCATGGCCAATTTTGGAAAAAGTTCACAAAAGACGAAAAAAATAGAAAAAAAGGCAAAAAAGCATGTTAAGTTGGTCTTTTTTGTCTTATATGAACTTTTTTTAAAAGTTTTGATCGAAAAATTTTACTTTTCTATTTTCTCATGACTAGAGAAATTTATAAAATGCACTCATTTGAGTTAATACTGAAAAAAGTTCACTAAAGATAAAAATAAAAATTATTTTGGGTTAGGTCCCACTTGGGCGTCTTGTATTCTAATATGTCCCAATTAAAAATTATATTCCACTAGGTCTTATCTAATATTTTTTATACCAAAATTACTCATAATATACCATTCACTCCCCACCATCATCGACACTACAACTACTACCACCGCCACCACTCCCCACCTCACCACCCCCATTGCACCGCCGCCACCATTCCCCACCACCACCACCACTACTACCACCACCACTACCACCACCACCACCACCACCACCACCACTGCTACTACTCCCCACCACGACCACCACCACCACTACTACCGCCGTCGCCGTCACCACGACCACTGCCACCGCCGCCACCATCACCACCACCACTACCCATGACCACTTCCCATCACCACCTCCACTACCGCCGTCGCCACCACTCCCCACTACCAATACTATCACCACCACCACCACTCCTCACCACTACCACCACTGCTGCCGCTACTCCCCCTCCTCACCACCACCACCCCCACCCCCACCACTGCCGCCGCCACCACGATCATTGTCGACACCACCACCACAATCACACCATGTCGCCGCCGCTGCTACTGTCGCCACTTTCCACCTCCACCACCACCAAAACCACCACCACTGCCACTGCCACCAAATCACCATCACCACCGCCACTGCCACCGCAGCCACCACTATCACCATCACACCACCAGATCACCACCACTCTCCACCGCCACCATCACCAGATTCGTCAGAGAAGGATATGAAGAGAAATGAGACTTTTTACGGGTAATGAAATAAATGTCTTATTTCGGTACTAAATGTCTCATTGCAAAAAATGAGACATTGTAGTAATGCAAAGAAAATGAGACATTTCAACCAAATGCCTCATTTGTGAAATGAGACATTGGTGTAAGAAAATGAGACATTTATACTCTGTAAATACTTCCTTCACCTTCACCACCATCTCTGCTGCTGCCACCACCACCACCACCACAATGAGACATTTTATAGCAAATGTCTCATTTCCAGAATGAGATATTTCATAACAAATATCTCATTTTTTAAAATAAATGTCTCATTTTCTTTATGAACAAATGAGATATTATGAAATGTCTCATTTCTCTACCCAACAAATTGTCCAAAGACATTTCTCACTTCACATTTCACACCTGAGACATTTCACCATTAAAAGGAAATTAGACATTTGTGTTGAAAAAAGTAGGCAATTGTTTTTAAAAAATAAGATATTTGTTTTGAAAAATTAGATATTTGTTTTAAAAAAATGAGACATTTATTTTTAAAAAAATGAGACATTTGTTTTGAGAAAATAAAAAATTTTGTTTTGTTTGCAATGAGACATTTGGTGCAGCAGTGAAACATTTGCTTGCAAAATGAGACATTTTCTCATTTTTTATAATGAATGTCTAGAGGTGCCCTTGGTATGCCTAAAGCTTGGCCTTGAGGAGCTCAAGCCACGCCCAAAGCAATGCCTAGAGGTGCCTAAGACATGCGCAAAACAATGCCACGAGATTTGTTTTTGATTTAATTTTGTTAACTTTAAACAAAATGACTAAATATTGAACTTTAAGCTTTTTCTCAAATATTTTTGTATTTGAAGATTGGGCTTGGGGCAGTTAGTTTGAGCATGAAACCTAGGCCACAGGTGAAAACTGGATTCCACTTGGTGCCCACTTAAATCTGGGCGAGGCAGTGGCCAACTTTTTAGAAAACTCCAAGTCAGCAATCCAATTTTAAAAGGATAAATTACACTGACCTCCTCTGAGGTTTCGGTCAAATACAGTCAACTCCACACTTTTGAACAAATTACATCATCCTCCCTTACCATTTGAAATTTCATTACATACACATCCAAACCGTTAGGATTTCGTCTATAAACGTTAGTTACCATCAATCAAATGGAATTTGTTTTCCAAATTACCCCTTATGCCAGTGCAACTTGCCTAGTAACATATGTACTGTAAATTTGTATTCCTATTTTACCTTCCGTGAGATACTTTTGCTATACATGCTCTTTCTGAGTCTTGTTGAAACTTCAATCTTCTCCTCAACTTTTGCTCTTGTTCAAAGTGGAGAACAAAGTTCATTTAAGGTTAGAGATGCTTATGTATTGTATTAATTTCTTTATGAATTTTAATTTCTTTTAAAATTTCTTGCACTATGAAATTTAAATTTATTTATAACTTATTCCAGTGTTAAATCAGAATGTCTAGTTGGTCTTTTTTAAATAGCCCATACAACACTTAAGTGATGGATAATATATATTAACATTTGCAAAATAAATATAAATACTTGTAAAAATATATTAATGGAAGTGGACCATTTTTTTGGGGGGACTCACACCAACATATTGTCTATTTTGTTCTTTTACTTAAAAAAAAAAAGTTTGGTGAGTCAAGAGTGTGTAGAATTTATATTTCTTACATAAACTTTAAGCATGTGGGGTTACGTGGTGCAGCTAGGGTTCATGGGACAATGTCAAATGAAATGGATTACTTTTTGTTAGAGCTCACACAAAGATATTTCTCACTTTGCACTATGGAGGCACACACAATTTTATTCTTACACTTTAAAAAATATCTGTCAGTGGGTTGAAGATGATGTTCACTTATAAGGTGAATTGAGAGACACTAACCTTGTACGATGAGTCGAGAAACACTTAGTTTGACGATGTAAATTTAATATTTCTTATATTTATATTTATAAAATATGTATTAAAAATAAAATGTGATGACCTGATACGTATTGATTAATTATTTTAATATAACTAAATGAACGGTGATGATTTCTGGTGATATGTACAGTAAGTTGTAGAAGGTTGGCATGTGTGGATATCCTGGGATATAATTTGAGAATTTGTTCTATTGTATTAAAAAAATTTAAAGATATAATTAAAACTACTTAAAATATATAAAAATTTTAATATATTGTGAGCTTCATAATATTTATATAGATATATACATATATGATATTAGTTGGGAATAATCTAGAAAGTTTGAGAAATTAATAAACTAAAATATAATAAAAACACCCCAGGCCCCACCCCCAACTCGTGCGTCCCTTCTCCCTCCAACCCGAATGGTAAACCCCGACTTCCTAACATTTCTTCTCCTTCATTTGTTGTGACCATGGAAGAGGGTCAAGAGGAGAAGCAGAGGGCGCAATGCAGTCGCTGCGGTTACCAGAGGGCGCGATGCAGTCACCACGGTTACCCTCGTCACCGGCCACCAGTCGCGCCACCTTCAGCCTTCATATATTGT
Source organism: Heliamphora pulchella (assembly GCA_032270985.1). Lineage (NCBI taxonomy): Eukaryota > Viridiplantae > Streptophyta > Magnoliopsida > Ericales > Sarraceniaceae > Heliamphora > Heliamphora pulchella. The sequence goes on from JAULJZ010038339.1 coordinate 4,617, forward strand.
GGCAATGAAGACCCGAGTTCCATGCTTTCAACTTCTGCTTCTCTTTGAACATTAAAGATTTGTTGTCCAAGATTCTACTGCCACAGTTCTTGATTTGAGCCTCCCAGAACAGGAGTACCATGTCTAAGGCATCAAAAAGTTGATTCCAAGAAGGGGCTGAAACCTAGGGTTCCAAGTTTATTGGCAAAAAATGAAATTTCTGGCTTTGTGAGGCCCCAAACCCCTAAGCCGCACCTCCCCTGTTCTTCGTCGGTTCTCCATCTTCTTCTTTTGTGCCGTTTCGGTATCGCCATTGATGGCGAGCTCCAGGCTTTACAAGCAAAATTATTTTTAGCAATTGGTGGATCGAGACCTCAATTCGGAGGCCATCGGAGAAGAATCAAGGTGTAATTAATAACTTCGAAGCATCACGAAACCTCGACCCCAACTGGCCGTAACCTGAGGTTTTTAATCTTTGGCAAAATCTTGAAATTGGGTACTCTGAGAGGTATGATTCTGACAAATCCTGGTGTTTTAATCTGATTTGTGTTGATTTTAAGTTCATATACCATCAAAACCCTAAAGATTTGGAAAGTTTAATTATGCCCTAGTTAGTTTTGGTATAATTGGTTTGTCTTCACGGAAGTTATGCCAAAAGGATAATTAAATTGGAGAAGCTGGAGACATGATTAAATCACGCTAGATATAAATTTTGAGAAGAGAGAAATGAATTCGTGATTTTGAGTTAAAGTTGGAAAGAATTAGAACACAGAACCTAGTTGGGCTATTGGAGGTTTAAATTTCATAAAGGTTAAGTTAAATGAATAAGTTCAACCCTAACTGGTGAAATTTAGAATGCTTGAGTTGACGTCAAATTTCTTCGGATTAATTTCTAAACTGAATATGTGAGTTTCAGGAATTGAAAATAATGTTTTGGTTGTGAATTTCATGGAATGAGAGTTTCGGAAATGCTCTAAAATTGGACTAATTAAAGAGTTTCCCCATATCTTGTAGCTTGATAAACTATGAATCAATCGGGTAAATTTTGTGTTAAATCCTAAGAATTGGTATTTTATAATTAAAATTTAAACTCATGGGTTTAAATTATGTTTCCCTTAAAAAAAAACTTATTAAAGGTATGGATGGTCGAGATAGTGAACTTTTGATTAATTTACAGGGTTGACTGCAGAAGTTAGAATTTTTGAATAAAGCTATGAGGTTTGGGATTGTATTATTCAGTTATGTACTATTTTGTGTAAAGGCACGATGAGCTTGGAAAGTAAAAATTTAAGATTGAGAATAGAGTTAAAGAATTGAGATTTAGTCAAGGGCTAAGATTATGAGATTGGTATGGAATTTTTACTCAAGTTATAATTTGCATTGAAACAAAACTTGAGTTTAATAAAAATCTAGTTAACGGTTGGGATTAGACATCTAATTGATTAACCACTTTGAATTACTTTACAAGAAAATTTCAGGAGATTGAGAGTTTAAAGTTGAGTTTGCGTTGTGAATGTTAAGATCTAGGCGGAATATAGTGATGTGAGAAATCGGAATACAAGAATTCTAAACTAAGAAAATTTGATTGTGATAGATAAACTAAACTCTTTGGATTAACTATGAAAATGGGGTATCCTAATTGCTTTTAATAAATGATGTTATATCTATTTATTGGTTCAATATGAAAGAATAATGAATTGGCAATCATGGAAAGTTGATACTAGGATTGTCAAATTTGATTATAATGGGATACTTATACTAGGATCATGAGACTCTTGACACATTTACGACTTGGAGTTTTATGGTAAAAATTAGAATACTCTAATGATGAATGAAATAATGCGATTAAATGAAGGTATTATAACTTGTTTGCTTGAAGAATTTACATTGAATTTGTACCTTAAGTAAGAAAATTTGAAATAGTTATGGAAGTTTTGGTTCATCTATACTTAATTTTATTTAGCACACAAATCTCAATCTTGTAATTCCATGAACGTTGTGTCTGATGAATTTATGGTATAAAAGGTAATGTTACAAAGTTTAATTTGAAACTTGATGATATGGAATAAAAAACGAAATATTATAACGGTTGTGAATGTGAAGTGAGATTAAATGGTTGTGAAATTGAATTGAGGAGATGAACTCCCGGTTGATTAATGAATACTAATATGATTAATCAAATATTGAACCATGGATGATTAATGTGGGTGTGATTAAGTTCGGTTTGACTAGCTCCGTGGTAAAATACTGAAAACTTGCACAAAATGGGTGCCGTGTGTCCTCGGGTTAGCCATCGTAAAATGGACGTGATTATGTTGTGGTGAGTTATAGAGCTATCTATTACCCAACGGTTTCGCGTAGCCTATTGAGGAAATAGGGAGGAGTTTTTATAAATTGCACCCGACATCGGTTCAGTATTTGAATTACTAAAATGAAAGTAAAATGTGGATAAAGAACAAAAGAATAGAAAAGAAAATTAATGGTTTATAATGGATAAAGGATATGTTAGTAGTTGGCAACGGCTTAAAGAGAAGACAAAAATGAAGTAAGAAATAAAGAATAAAGGTAAAAGAAAGAAAAAAAGTGACTAATGGGAAGAAAAGAAAAGACAAGGAATTAAAAGATAGTTTAAAGATTGAATGAGAAATGAATAATATGTCTAGTTAATATGAAAGAGAGAACGATTAAAGATAAGTTAAGAGGAAGTGTCACAAACTTTAAGAGTCATAGGAATTTAAAAAAAATCAGTATTTTATTTATGTTTACAACAAATGAAGATGTGTGAGCTGTGAAAACGAGGAAAGAAAATAATAATGAAAGTTGAATGACTTAATAAGAAAGAGGAAAGATTAGTAAATAAAGTATGAAGAGATGAGCAATAAAAATAGGTTATAAACATGATTTGAATGAGATTGCATTCTAGCATGCCATTTACATCTCAAAAATCATGCATTGCACTTTTATTAATTTCTATCCTAAGGGCTTCGGCTTACATTTGTTGCATCAAATGTTTTATAGGTTGTAATGAGAAGGATAAGATGTGAAAAGATATTTGATTATTGTTTGAAGTTAGCACAAGAATGAGAGATGATTATGGTTTGTAAACTTAAATATGTAAATTAGTTTCTTGTATCTCGTAAAGATGAAATGAGAAGTTATAGATAAATGGGAAGAATAATGCATATGTGTATGTATGTTTAGATTTTATGTAGTTCATTAATTCTATGCTTATAGTTATAAGAAAAGGAATAAATTTTTCTTGAATGATAATAGTAGTTAAATAGTATGAATTATGATTGTGAGTCGAGATTCAGGCTGTGCCTGAGTATACATTGTTGTTCGAGTTTAACAGGTTTTCAAAAAAATTGAGAGAGTTTGAAAAACAGAGGAAACTGTCACGCCCCAGATTGGGCTGAGCTGCGGGTTGATGAGGATGTCACATATGAGGAGTGTCCAGGGATGATGCTGGACACGAAGGAGCAAGTGTTGAGAGGGAGAACCATTGCTTATGTCAAGGTTCTGTGACTTTATCACGGAGTCGAGGAAGCAACGTGGGAGCTTAAAGACAATGTTTGTGCTAGATATCCGAAGTTGTTTTCTTCGTGACCTTGTAGCGAATTTTGGAGGCAAAATTCCTTTAAGGAGAGAGAGTTGTGAGACTCGGTTTCATTTATTTTCATAATATTTATTCAATGTGTTGGTTATTGCTTTCATCGTTTTAGAACAGCATATGTTTATATGTGTTATGCATGCGTGGGTTCTTTTGTTTGGTTTTCACTAAGCGATGACCGCTCGAGTGAACCTGTGATAGAGAGTTGAGTTGGTGGGGGACTGCTCGAACGGAGCCTTGTCCGCTCGAGCAGACAGCCTGGCGTGAGATTCTATAAAGACAGCTCATATCTTGATTTTTGAGCGAAAGCTTATTTTACAAGTTTCTTCTCTCTCTCTACACAACAACTCTACTTCTCTTTAGCTTTTTGGTGGGTCCGGGATTAGTTGTTGGCGATTGGATAGCGGGTCCTTATTATCCTTGCTGAGGGCTTCACATTCATCAGGATGAAATCTCGTTTTGACGACGTTCATTTTTCGTTAGAGTTCAAAGCTTTGAGTTTTAATTCGCCGAGGTAGGATCTTAGACTATCTTGTTGTTAAAGGGTGCTACATGCGATTATATGTATTTTCTACAGTTTTAAAATGCTATAAATGTTGAATTTTATGTATAAACTAGGTTTGTTTGGGCAAAAAGAATGTTTTGCATATGTTATGGTTTATTACAAGTCGGTGGACGTGTGGATGTCTGTAGTTTTTAAAAAGGTGGTTTGAAAATGGAGGAATTTATGTAAAGTTATGAAAATCTATGTTTGGAGGTTTGCAGCTAACCTTTGGGGTTGAGCTTTAGTGTGCGTGTATATATATATATATATATATATATATATTTACGTTATGGTAGAAACAATGGAAGCATTTTGAAAATGTTGTTTGGTCTCCATGGTTAAATGGATGATGTGGCGGAATGCCATTGAACATTTTGTACATGATTAATGTATGATTTTTAACGTTTTTATAGTCGAGCTACGTGTTTGTTTTTAATCCGCGTAAATGAAGTGGTTGCCCCAGTAGGAGGCGTGCGTCGTTGTGACTCCATGTAGAACTCGTCATTACCTAGCGAGTCTTTGCATGGCCTGAACCTAAGCTAATGGGCGAGAGTCTATAGTTGTTACCTCTGTCCCGGGTGCGACAGAGTCGGTACATAGGGATCATTGTCGGTTGTGGGATTTGAGTGAAAATGGACATTTTGTTACTGTTTTCTTTAACTGTTTAACGCTATTTGCAATGTAAGAAATGCGTGGTTTTGAGGATGGAAAACCGTTTTGAGGTTGATGAAGTCGAGGCAAATGCATGGTTCTTTGCATTATACTACGTGATTGCATATCCTGCTTCACTTCATTACAGTCTATTTTTATTGAGCTTCGACTCACGTTGTGGGATCTTGAAAACCTTTTTCAAGTGACTGTGATCACGAGAGATGATCTAGTGGTGCCCGATGAGGCAGAAGACTTATTGTAGTTTTCTATTTTGTTATGGGATCATGTACCGTCACATGTATTGCTTGTTCTTGGAAGCAGTTTTTGTAAGCATTGAGGCAATATATTATGCATGTATGGAATGTATGTTTGTTTTGAGAGAGGAACCTTGGGTTGATAGTAGTTTTGTTGTTCTGATTTGGGGTTTTATGCTTTCAAAGCTTCAATTTCAAGTCGGAGGAGTAATTTTCTTATCAAATTAATGTTTGATCCCTATAACTTGTTTATCCAAATCCCTGTTTGGAGACCATGTTTTTAGGTATGTTTTTGAGACTTAAGAAGATTTTCTGTTTTCTGACTGAAAAAACTCTCGGGTATCTCACCACTCGAGCGGGCCTTTGAGCACTCAAGCGGACAGCCGCTGTGACTAAAAGTTAGTTTTGTTTTTGAAAGGAGGTTTTGGTTGGAGAAGTTTGGAGGTAACCCTTTTTTATTCAAAATAGTATATTTTGTTATTTATTTTGCAAATAAAATCTCGTTTTCATTTCAATCATTGACCTGTTTGGGCTCGGGTGATATAGGTGGATCGTGGTATCCCAAAATGGTGGTTCGGTGGGCTTTTTACGTGACCCTGGGTTTTATGGCGTGACAGGTTTCATAAAAATTCGCGTATACAAATGACCCTAGATTTTGTGGCGTGACATAAAAATGGTACATGCACAACCCTTAGGGCCCTTGATTCTTCATTGCATGACTCTACCCTTCATATATATGATTTATACATGAGTTATAGACTATATCCAATAATCAAAACTTAAATAAAACGAGTTTTAGAAGAAGTAATGAAAAAAATGGGTAAATTAGTTCATACCTTCATCTTATGAAAAAGAAATGATGCATGAAGGTACCTAAGAAGGTACCTTGTATCACTAAGAAGGTACCTCTTATCACAGAAGTGCTAGCAGTAGCATCTGGCACAACCGATGCCTTAGAAGCACTCGGCTCAGAAATGTTGTAAACTCGCCCCTACGTCCTCTAGTTTTGTCCACTGTATCCCCGTGCTCCCAATTGTCTCACTGACTAGACAAAAGTGGCTCCCTCTGCAACCTTGGACATCTGCACTACTGGCAGCTGCTTGAAACCCTATTATCCCTGAGTCAACAGGACCGGTTCTGAACTGGACATACTTTGAGTATTCCCTCCTTGAGAGCAATTATGGCAGATATGCACTGTCTGACCATGCTAAAAACATGTCGGCAGTCCTCCCTTGAGGCTAAGACTGAGGTTGATTCTAGGATTTCCCTTTTCGTAGGTAGTCACTCACACGGTGACCTAGCTATCTGTAGAAGAAACATATAATCTCTCGACGATCCAATTGCCCTGACGACACCACATAAGGTGTAGGAGTCAAACGCTGCTGCTGAAGTGACCCCGTGGAGAAAGAACCCAAACTAAATTGCCTATAAAGCTTGAACAGCCGTCCTTTCAACTTTGCACTGACCCCACCTTGCTCGGTCTTCACTTCTGTTGCCTTACGAGTCTCTATAAGAGTGTTCTCAACGGTAATTGTCGACTCAACCAACTCTGCAAAAATACGTATTCTCAGGGCCTCTACCCCTATCTTTGATGACAGGCCTAAGCCCACGTTTAAATCTCTTGGCCCGTAGATCATTTGTGGCCACTACTACCTGTGTGAAGCGAGACAGACTCGTAAACTTTGCCACGTACTATACAACTGATATACCACCCTGGGTGACGGAAAGAAACTTTTGCTTATACATGTCTTTTGAAGATTCAAAAAAGTACTTCTCATGAAGCACCCTCGTGAACTCAGCCCAAGTACCCTTAACGATTGTTCAGGTAAATTTCCACCACTCGTGAACATTCCCCCCCCCCACCCTCGCAACTGGAATGCGACGAAAGTCACTCTCAGATCGTCCTCCACGATTTGCAGGGTGTCGAGGATTCTTGTAACCAACTCTAGCCACCCCGTGGCAACTTTAGAATCCAGATCTCCAGTGAATGTCAGAGGGTCTAGGCACTAAAACTCTCTCATAGCAGGCGTTGCTCTAGGTTTAGGAACTCTAGCTCCACCTTTTGCTGCCTCAACTAGCTGCCGTATAGCATTAACCATCTTACGCATCAAATCTGTGCCTCCAACTTGTTCCGATGGGGCATTCACATCCCCACCTTCAGGAACTTGATTAAAAACTATGACCATTATCCCGACCACAACCTTGACCTCGACCTTAACCTCGCCTCGAAAACATAGCTTTCTATAAAAAATAAGAAAACTAATCAACACAAAGGTAAATCATAGCATTTACTTTTATCAAGTAGCCATTCAACACTTACAAACTATATCAACAAGTCTCACAAACGAGAAGCGCCAAAAGGAATGACACATCATCTAGGTAACTCGTTTAGATTTCTCGTCACAAATTACATCGGCCAAACACATTTCTAACTCGACCTCCAAATTAGTTGACCAAACGCCATAGGCAAGACACACCATTTCCTATGTTTTACCTCCATGCTTATATAACACATGACACAAAGACATTTAATCCCTTCTCATTTTCATCATGTAATCAAGTTAACATCATACAAGCATGCTAACATAAGCACAATAATCATCAACATTAACTTCACATGGTGGCGTAGCTACTCCCCACAGCTTAAAGGTATTCAACCCTAGAGCTCTGATACCAATATGTCAGGCCCCTAAAACCCCTAACAATGCAAACCATTGAAATAAGGAGATTTAAGCTCCAACATCCATCCAAACAAAGGAAATTACATACATTTAACCCAGAACCTTCAAATTTACAAGATATAAGATTCGAAAACCATCTTCTAAGAGTTCATAACATCAATCCTCCATCAATTCATATGCTTGGGCCTTACGGCCTTATAACCCTTAGGAATTCATTACAAAACCTATTCATAAACCATCATACATAACCCATGTTCAAAAGTATGATAAACAAAACATCATCCCTTGCTATCATGCCATGGGATCTCCTCCAACACCTGAAAAGGGGTTGTGCAAATACCGTAAGCCGAGACTCAATAGGATATGACTAAACATGAATAAATGCATAATATGTTAACGAGCTAATTCATGCAATGACCATAGCACATAACATTTCTATGAACTTTCCTTTCTTTTCAATCCTCAACAAGTTCCACAATTTGGCATTTTATGGACTTTACTAGGTGTCGTATTGCCACTCAGGCAAGAATCACTACATGGGTAGGGAATGCCCGACGGCCTAATATCGCCACATAGGCTAATTACGCAACACATACTAAGATTACTACAAAGACTAAAGTCGCCACACAGGCTAATATTACCACACAGGCTAAAGTCACCTCATAGGCTAATATCGTCACACAGGCTAAGAATGCCACAAAGGCTAAAGTCGCCACACAAACTAAGAATGCTGTTAGTTCTAGACAACCCAAGAGGGAGGTGAATTGGGTTTTAAAAAATATAATAACAATTTTAAAACCTTTTCGAAAACCTTTTAGTATTGCAAACAAGAATAGCAAGTATAAACAAAGAATAAAGCAATGCAAGTATTAAAGACGTTAGAGATAGAGAAAATGAACCAAACACCAAGATTTATAGTGGTTCGACTTCTTTCAAGTCTACGTCCACTCCTTAAGACTTCCCTTGAGAATTATACTAATCCAAAATGCTTATGGGTGCATTCAAAACCTTTTACAACTACAAGACGATTCTACAAAAATCACGCCCCTATTTTTCTTCTAATCTCTTGAGTTTTTCTTTGATGAGATTTACCCACTCACTCAAGGGACGAAGGGTGACTCACCATTGGATACAATAAATGAGAGGATTTATGAGTATCTCTACTCTCTTTACAGAAATGATTGGCAATAAATGAGAAGTAAAGAGATGAAATACAAGAGTTGGAGTTATAAACAATAAATGAGAGCTTGAAGAATTTTAACTTTAAATTAAGCAATACAACAGTGATTATAGGTCTCCAGATATTTTAAATGCCGAAGAGTAACTCCTTATATAAGCTCTTGAGGTTTCATGACCGTTGGAGGTAGTGTTGGAGGTAAGACTGCCAAGATCTTTATTTTTGCAAACAATTAACGAAAAAAAATTAACTGGACGAGCAGTCGCCAAAACAGGCTCTAGATAAAACTTTTGATGACGAACGATCAAAATAAAACCCGTGCATCCAAAGTTAATTTAGAAAAATATCTTTTTACCGGTCGAATCTTCAACTACGATTTGAATCCGAGTTGAAGCTTCTGTCAGATCTTCTACTGTATTCCCTTATGCGATTCTCAGATATAGTGTAGGCTATAATTCTTTGAGAACTCGTACCGGCAGAACTAATACAGCTTTAGTCTTCGAAGACAAGTTATGAAACTGGTTCAGCCTACCCGCATATATATAGGATTACAGTAGGGACCTGGGGAGTAATTATGAGTAAGACTTCTAGTAGAACACAGACACGTATCAGCAGTTTCTGCAATTAAGCAAACCTCATAGCGGTATCGGCAATTATGAAAAACCAACCGCGATTTCGGCAATTTTTACAAAATACTGAATTACAGTTCACACCACTAAAGAACTATTATTGCACTATGACCCATAACCTCAAGACCATATAGCATTGAACTTCTAATATTAAATGCTTACAATTTCTTCCCATATTAAGAATTTCGATACCCGCCAATTAAATTTAATTATTGATAATTTAATTTAATCGGCATCTTGATATTCTTTAAACCCTTCCGTTTAACTTATTTGACCGCCGGATAATTAAATCCACCTGTAGGGTTTGGTCCGGTCAAAATTTATAAGCTTCCTTAAGGGGGTATCGTCAATCCCAATCTTTTGGAACGTGAATTCCTTTAATAATTATTATTCGACATATAAATAATACTGCTATCTAACTCACCGGGAATATAGACCCATATAATATCGCACCCTCTAATGAATCGAAACAACGAATATTAAATATACGCAAATCAATAATTATTTCAGGATTAAGAGGATAAGCACTATTCATAATAACCTT
>JAULJZ010038350.1:0-14685 GCA_032270985.1 Heliamphora pulchella
AGATCAACTTGCCGACCTTTTCACAAAATCTCATCCTCCTGGTCGCCTCCGTGCTCTAATTTTCAAACTTCAGCTGATTTCGTCATCTCGCGTTTGAGGGGGGATATTAGAATATTAGATTAATTGTTAGAATATTAGATTGATTTTATTCTGATTTGATTTTATTCTCTATTTATTGTATTTCCTTTCTTGTTTATCCATATTCACCTATAAATAGGCCATATATTGTACAGTTTCAATATACAGAAAATATACAGTTATTTTTCCATCTCAATTTCTTCACTTTTTATAAGAGTTCTCCTGTGAAATTCTAGCCTTCATGTTTTTAATGTTATAACTCAATTTCTCTCAACAATAGTAAAAAGTGTGAGCTCCGTAAATGTATGTATAAGTTGTCGAACTACCTAAACTCTTGTATCATGCATTTATTCTTGATTGTTCTTTTTTGCGTGTGATTGTCATGTTCATGTGGGTGTGATTTCTCAACAAATGACATCAGAGCTCTGGGTTTTCGGAGGTTGAAGAACCTACAATGGTAAAAAAAGAAAAATATAATATTGAGAAATCACCTAACTCCCTAATATAATAATGTTTTTCTAATTTTAAGAAAAACATTATTAAAATTTTATAATATTTCAATATGTTAAATTGCGGATTGAAATCGCCAAAAAAATCACCTAACTTGCTAATTTTGTTGATCAATAAGTTGACAATAAATTAAAAAAAGCGATCACTCAATAAAAATAAATTAGTTAAAAATTTTTCTTAAATCTATTTTAACTCAACCCACGCACACCACCGGTCAGAATTGACGCTTCTCAAGATAAGAAAGAGGTAGAGTGCACGATGGAGCGCAACCAGTGAGAAAGAAAAAGAACAAGGAGAGCGAGAAGCAAGAGATCGAGAAGAGTGAGGCAAGAAGGGAAATTTGTTTTGGCGGCAGGAGTTGAGCGGCACCCTGCGGTGCTTAGCGGACAATTCTTTGGATTATTTTTTTTTTTAGTTTTTTTTGTTTTTAGTAAAAAAAATTTAAAAAATTAGTCTTAGGTCCTTAAAATAACAACAATTTTATTTTTCATCCACTAACAAAATTTTAAATGTGCGAATTCCAGTTTTAACGCGTGAAGTTTAATTGAATCCTAAAACATATAACTTTTTAAAATATTTATAAAGTATACAAATAAATTTATCTGTCTTACATAAATAAGTATACAGATAAATTTATCTGTGTGTTTTATACGTATTTTGAAAAGGCACAATATTCTTTATACGGATAAATTTATCTATCTGCTTATCTATACAAGAGAGATAAATTTAATTGATACATGTTTTGAAAATGTACAGATAAATTTATATGTATAAAGAATACAGATAAATTTATTTGTCTTACATAAATTTATCTGTTTGTGTTAAATTTATCTGTGTCATAAGCGATTGGATCTCGCGCGTTAAAAATTTTGTTGGTGGACCTTACGCGTTAAAATTTATTTTTTTGAACTTATGGCCGAAAACCGCAAAACAATTTAGTATTTTTCGTTTTTAGTAAAAAAAAAATTATTGTTAGCCCAAATAAATGGGTTTTCTAAATTCTTCTCGTCATGAAAAAGTAAAAAAGTGAAAAAATAAAATTTTTTGATCAAAACTAAAAAAAGTTCATATAAGACGAAAAAAAAAATCAACTTAATAAATTTCTTGGCTTTTTTTCTAATTTTTTTATTTTTAGTAAATTTTTTTAAAATGGGTTTTTTAAATTCTTCTCGTCATGAAAAAGTAAAAAAGTGAAAAAGTAAAACTTTTTGATCAAAACTAAAAAAAGTTCATTTAAGACAAAAAAAATTAAGCTAATAAATTTTTTGGCTTTTTTTCTAATTTTTTTATTTTTAGTGATTTTTTTTAAAAATTAGTCCTAATTGATATATTTTTTAAAATTCTCTCATAAAAGTAAAAAATTTAAATTAAAATATAAAAAAAATCATAAAAAACTCAAAAAAATTCAAAAAAAAACCACAAGACTTATTAGTCCAAACATGCAATAGTGTTTGTTGTGGATGAAATCCACGACGGCGTCATGACTAGACGGTTGCGGGCTATTTCTATCCTGCCCTCTGCTCCCTTTTAACTTAATAATAATCTATTTATTTATTTTATATACTTATTTTTATTTTTAGTGAGTTTTTTATTATATTTTCAAACTATTAGATTTTTTCTATGTATTCATTGAGATAGGCTTAAAAAATATTTTTTATATAAAAAAATTAAGAAATGAAAAAAAAAATCCAATAAATTAAATTTTACTTTACTTATTTTAATTTTTAGTGATTTTTTTATTTTTATTATAAATATTATTTTTTAAATTCTTCTTATCCAAACAAAATAAAAAAATTAAAAAAAATATGGCTAATTGTTTTTTAAAAAATAAAAAAAATAAAACAAAAAACACACACACACACACACACACACACACACACAAGAAATTAGCCCAAACGGGAGGTGATTCTAAATACACACATATTTTATCTTTGAACACCTACTTTTTAATAACTATTTTTTTGTTACCATTATACTCTTAACGATAATTACTAAAAATGACAAAACCTAATAAATGCACTTGAAAGACGTAGTTTGGATACTCACCATGCAAAGCAAATTCCCACCTGGTTCACGCCATAAACCACTTAAACCCTCGTTGCTTCGGTTCCCTCTTCCTTCTCTAGTATTTCAGCTACGTACCTCATCCCTTACTTTATTTTAGGGTTAGTTCAAAAATTCATCCAATCCGTCCCATTTTTCTACATCTGTCTATATGGCACCGATCTAAGCAAATTAAAAACAAAGAACAAGACAAATTAGACGGTTGAGAAAGAGATCACACGAGTCGATTAATGGTGGCGATTTCAATCATTTCCACCTGCTATTCAACCGACTCGTCCGCATATAATCCTTATTACTTAATTATTTTTTATTTTATTATTAATTTGTAGCTTATAACTTTTAATCTAATCATTAATCCGTAAGGCATAAATAGAAAAGTAAAAATAAAAAATTCTAGATTTCAATATCTTATACCAAATAATCTTTCTAATTTCTTTAACTCCAAAATATTTTTAATTTTTAATTTTTTATAACAGTGAGTCAGTGGCTTTATGAGCCACTGACCTATGTTTATTTATTTATTATCCTTTATTTGGTGTTTATTACTTTATATTATGAATGTAGATATTTATTTTTGTTAGTACTCAAATATATTGTTAGAATATTTTTTAAAATTTTTACATGAATATTTTATTTAAACTGATGTAGTCTGTATTTTGATTTTGGATTAATTAATATTTTAATAAAATATTTATTTAATTTTTAAACCGTCAATTCACTCAATCCGCTATTGCAAAACCGTCCAAAAAAAACAATTAATCCATTAATTTTATAAAGCGGGTGATTCGACGGTGGATTAAAATTTTTTATATTGCCATAAATGATTTGATTAATAAATTTTTATTCAATTCGCACCGCGCCGACTTGCGCACACCCCTGCTTTATTTATCAGAGATAATAAGTCCACATTGTACAAGTGTACTATCAAAGTTGAGCTGTGGACCAGCAAGTTGTCATTTCAGAACATAATTGTAGACGACAAGATGCTTTTTTTGAACATCTTTTTAGATTTTTGGTTGTGCATAGTATGGTCAACCAGTGCTGAATATAATGAACTTTTACGGCAACTCACTATCGAACCTTTAGTTATTGTTTGACATAATAAAATCGTACATTTGTTATTTTTTTTTTTTTGGGTTGTATGACATTTTGTACATTAAAACTATATCCGGTTATGTAAGGTCGAACAAAGTTAATTTGTTCGGCTCTGTTTTGCCTAAACATTTTCATTCTTAACATTCTTAATTTTCGCATAGCAAAAAAACGATACTTCTAGTTATTCCAGCAAAATTTGCACAAAATGTGTTATGAATTATAGTGGTGAATTTTTAATACATGAGGTGCGCGTCATACTTAACAATCTACTTTACTCTTTAATCTTTGTTTAATCTTTGTGTGATGTGTGAATATATTCAAGTGTAGAGAAGCCTTAATAAAGTCGGCCTGTTGGGTGAAAAAATAGATATGTAATTGTGCTCAAGATCACTACAAGAAAAGGCATCAACAGCGACGAACATAATCATCGCTAAAAACACACATTTCGTCGTCAAACACCTTTTGCGACGATGTTAATTTCGTCGCCAACATGTCCGGAACCCTGGTCTGGAAAGATCTACCGCGAGATCAATCTTTACTGACGACATTATCGTCGGTAATGACCTACTAAGGCATTCGTCGCGAATGTAATTATCCACTATAAGCCAAATTCGTCGGCAATGATGTCTCTTCGCCAACAAGGCCAGTCGTTGCTAATGGTAACAATCAACGACAAGGCATTTTCGTCGCCAATGACAAATCTTTAGCTACAGTGTAGCCGTCGCTGATGCTTCTAATTCGTCGGTAATGACTACATTTGCCGACGAAACATACATCAGTATAAACTCACTAAAAAGCACATGTCTTCAGTGACAAAAATTATTTTCGTCGTTAAAGGTAAGCCAGAAACAAAACTCTCATAATTAAATTATAATACTTTTTCGCTAATCATACACAAAAAACTTGTATAACACAATAATAATCACCACCAAATGCATTTTCATCAATTCAATTCACCAAAAATTTAATAATAATGTAATTCAAAATATATCCGAATAAAATAACAAGTTCCAAATATTCATCAACCGTTTAAAACATATCCGAATAAAAATAACAAGTTCCAAACATTTATTAACCGTTCAAAACATATCCAAATGAAATGATATAAATTACAAAATAGTTCATCAATTTCTTAATCTCAATAGCATGGTCATCATTTCAAAAGCACAATAGAATCCCCGATTCGCATCTGTTACAAGAAAAGAAAAAAAAAATCTTTGTTAAACCCTATAAAGTAAACATAAAATTAATAAAATTAAAAAAATGTAAATTACGTAAATTTCGTTTTCATTATTTAACCTAAATTTGCATTGAGGTGCCCATCATTAGTACAAGTTTCTTTAGCTTATTAATGTGTACATGTCCGTGCTCAAGTCATCGAACCACTAGTTTATACACCTACGGAACTTTTGTGGCTTTTTAAGTTTCAAGATTAACAAATTTTCATCTATTTCTCAAACTGGACGTCGAATTAACGCATGGTTTGTTTCCACAAGTCACATTACTCTAGTTTGATGTGTACTTATGGGTTTTAGAGGCATTTCATGGCTTATTCAAAGTTTTGAGCTCCTACGGCATTTTTGCAGCTTTTTAAGTTTCAATGTTAACAAACTTTCATCTATTTCTCAAACCGGATGTCGAATTGAAGTATGGTTTGTTTTCACAAGTCACATTAGTAAATTCATCGGCAAATATTAACCTTTCGCGACGAAAATTGTTTTCATCGCCAAAAATCGTCAGCGAATGTGCATTTTCTTATAGTGGATGTCAAATGCTAGTAGTACGAATGGTAGGAGACCAAGAGTATGTTAGGGTTGTATACTAAAAATTATTATTTTTTGTTTTAGTATTTAATTTAATTTTTTAATAAAATTAATTTTTCTATTTTATGATAATCTTAATAAGCATTAGATGCATTTATCAATTATTTGATGTCGTGATCTTTTATTCTATATAGTATTTAATCTGGTGTGTAGAGTTCGACTTACACACAGAAGATCAGATTATCGATTCTTGTAGAATATAAGTTTTGATTCACAGTTTATATGGAATTGGACAAACCATCGGTACGACTGTAGCACAGATTTTTAGTAGACCTATCTTGGTATAGAGAACAGATAATAGCGTCGTCTATTGTTTCGACTCGTTATACTAGTACACTTTGTGTGTATTGAACAAGATCGCGTTAGGATAATTAATTTTATACCAATTATATAAATTAATTTACACCTTATAATTATTATGAGTGCTTATACTCTTAATTCAAAAATAATTAATTATTTACGTATATTTAAATTCATTAGTTTGATTTATTAAATGGTACAATCTTTAATGGGTCTATAATCCCGGTGAGTTGAATAATAACATTGATTATATGGTGAATATTAATTTTTGACGGAATTCACGTCCCGAAAGATCAGGATTGACGATACCCCCTTAAGAAAACTTATAAGTTTTAACCGATTTAAACCCTGTAGGTGGATTACCAAACCCTGTAGGTAGATTTAATTATCTGACAGTCAAATAAGTTAAGCGAAAAGGTTTAAAAAATTTATTTAAGAAGTCGATTAAATATAATTGTCAGTAATTTAATTTAATCGACGGGTATCGAAAATCTTAACATGGGAAAAATAAATAAGTATTTAATAACATGGCTCGAATATTTTATTTTGAGAATATGGTTGGGAATGCAATTATAATTCTTTAGTAGAATGAATTATAATTAATATTTTTATAAAATTACTTATGAATTGAGGTGAAACTGCATAATTACATTGAGAGCCAAAGTTATATTTATTCTATAAATCCCTATTATAACCTATTTATATGAAAATGAAGAGATATAGCGAGAAAAGAAGCTATTTAAATGCATTTATTTTATAATGCCAATATTAACTCTATAAAAATAAATACATTAAGTACTTTTATTTTAAAATAGGGTTAGTTTAGTAATATCATGTATGATGTTTTTTTCTTTTTCTCTTATTGAAACTAACCAAACAGGAACGAAAAAAAATGACAATATTTTTTTTTCTATTTATCCAAACAAAATTGGAAGAAAATACAATAATTTCTCTTATTTTCTTTTCTGTTTTTTACTACTTAAGTAACCCTTCTTTTTTTTTTTTTTTTTGTCCTTTTCTCTCCATGTTTTCCAAACGGGCTATAATCCTAGTACACTACTTTATTTCCAAATCTTTTATATTTATCTGTATCATTCTTTTTTAGTATTATGATAATTCTATCATCCTAAAAACTAACATAAAATTCTATAATTTTATCTTCTCTTATCTTATCAAAAAAATTTAAAATTCTAAAATTATATCTAATTTTAATGTATTTTTTAATACAATTAAAACTATTAATTTATTTTTTTATTTCAAAAATAATTACAAAATTCGAAATGTTACTGTGGAACAATGCCTTCCCCGTAAAACTAGAGCTTAAAAACAAACCTAAGGGGCTTCACATTCTAAGATAGATACATCTACTCCTCGTTCCCCATCCGCTTTTGATTGGTGGCCTAAGCATAGGACATATATCCTCTAGTGAAAATAGTTGATGGGGTGTTTGGCAAAAATTTTTGAGCTAGTTTTTAGCTTTTTGCTAATAATTTTAATAATAAATTATATTTTTTTAAATACTCATAACTTTTATTACAAGTTATAATTATTTTTTCTTCTATTTCAACTACAAGCTAACATATTTTTTTGTAGCAAGAGAATATATATATATATATATATATATATAAAATATTTAATGATATATAAACAAACTGATATTTAAAATTAATAAAACCAGTTTATTATATGTGAGATTAAAACAGATTGTAGAACAAGTTTAAAACACAGAATATAAAAGCAGCAAATAAAAGTAAAGAAAACGAATACTGTATATAAATTATAATAGAACACTCACAGAACTTTTGACGCGAAACAGAAAGAAATTAGAATAAGGCAAGTGAATGACACTTTGTTCTTAAAACAGATTCGCCCCTCGCAGTGGTGCTTACGGATTCAAACATCTGCCTCCCAGGAATACTTAGTCTCTCGCGCACAAAAAAAGCACTTCAATTTGCGTAGAATAGTGTGATTGAACCTTCTCTTATTGAACAGATTGAGTGGATGAAAAGAGATACAAAAAAATGCTTTTTAGAGAATGACGCTGTGGATGTTAATTTAAGGTTGAAGAAGCACCTGTTCCGACATACCCGAACCAGTGCGAACCAATAAACCAAATAGGCGCACCTATTCGGAAAGAACCGCCAGGTTAAAAAAATAGTAATAATTGACAACATATTTATTTGAATAAATACAAATAAATAATTTTTTGTCAAAAAGATAAGATCTTATCCGAGAACTTGCAACCTGCGACCCACGACCCGGACCCGAGCCCGAGCCCGAGCCCAGCCCGGCTCAGCGCTGCCAGCCGACCGATCTATCGGACGGGCTGCCGGCAGCGGCGGCGCGCGCGTGTGGTTAGAGTCAAACCCACCCTTGGGTAGATCCTCTCCCTTCCACAAAATTGGGTATTCCCAAGGGGCCCAACTTTTAGTCTAAAGTTGTCTTATATATACCCACCAAGTTCTACATGAACTTCCAATGTGGGACAAGACTTGTTGTCTTTCATATTACCTCATTCAACCATATGATTTTAGAAGTCATTTTCTCATTCAATACTTAATGGTTTTGATCAACCGAATACAGATTTTTAATGTACTCATAGTGGTGAACACAATGTCATCCCGACCCATCTTAACCGGTGTATGGGTCTTACATAAAAATTAGCTCAAAGTTTGCTAAAATTTAAGCTAATCAAAATTATTTTTCTAACAATCCCCTACATGAATGAAAGTGACAAAGAAAGGATGCAAAAATATGCAGACACAGAGAGAGACAATACAAAAATCATTTGTATAAGGATAGGTGGTTTTTTGCCTTGAACCTTCTCTTGTGATAAACTATCGGACTTTCTAATTAATCAGTGAATGTGATGACTTGAACTATTTAACTGTTTGTGTAAGCCAAGACAATAGAGTATCACACAGAATCTTTTCAAGCACTGGGCCCGTTTGGTTGCGTTTTCTAAAATTGTTGTTTGAAAATTGTTTTTTTAAAATGAATTTAAGAAAGAGTTATATAATATTTTGAAAAGAGAAATTGCATTTGGTGCACTATTTTTAGAAAAATTAATCCCTAACCTTAACTGTCCCAAATCAAGAAACTGAATCAATAAACTGGCAGAGACGACGATTGAGGCACGCCGTCGGCAACTGAGACGCCACCGCCGATGAGGAAGGCATGCCACCGACGACGATTGAGACACTGACGAAATGAGACGCCGACGACTGAGACGCCACCGACAACGACTGAAACGCCGACAAAACAAGCCGCCACTGATGACGATTGTGTTTTGAATCTAGGGCGACGACTTGACGATCTAGGGTTTCGGATCTAGGGTTTCGACTGAGAGGACGACTGGGCTAACTAGATCTAGGGTTTCGATATAAGGTTTTGACTGAGAGGACAACGATTAGGCTAACTAGATCTAGGATTTCAAATCTAGGGCGACGACTCGATGCCGACAAGGAAGGCACGATTGAGAGGACAACAAATGGCTTGCTAAAGGGCTTGGCGACGATTGGCACGAAGGGCTCGATGACAACAACGATCTGAGAGGATGACGCCGACGACGAGCGATCCAGGACGACGCCGATGACCACTGAGGATGGTTTAAGAGGAGAACGACGAGGAGTATTGCTGTGTTTTCTAAAATTGTCAAAAAAAACAATGACCACCGAGACGCCACCGCCGATGAGAAAGGCATGCCACCGACCACGACTGAGACACTGACGAAATGAAACGTCGATGACTGAGACGCCACCGACAACGACTGAGACGCCGACAAAACAAGCCGCCACTGACGACGACTGTGTTTCGAATCTAGGGCGACGACTTGACGATCTAGGGTTTCGGATCTAGGGTTTCAACTGAGAGGACGACTAGGCTAACTATATCTAGGGTTTCGATCTAGAGTTTTGAATCTAGGGTTTTGACTGAGAGGACAACGATTAGGCTAACTAGATCTAGGGTTTCGAATCTAGGGCGACAACTCGATGCCGACGAGGAAGGCACAACTGAGAGGACGACTGGCTTGCTGAAGGGCTCGGCGACGATTGGCACGACGAAGGGCTTGACGACGACGACGATCTGAGAGGACGACGACGACGACGAGCGATCCAGGATGACGCCAATGACCACCGAGGATGGTTTAAGAGGAGGACGACGAGGAGTATTGCTGTGTTTTCTAAAATTGTCAAAAAAAAAAACAATGAAAAAAAAAAGTGAACGTGTTTTAGTCGTTTTCAAAAAGTCCCACTTTTTAACTCATTTTTTCTCATCTTTTTGGAAATTCTTTTCTAAAAAATGCCAACAAACAGAGTTTTAAAATTTTGAAAGCATAATTCTCCGAAAACTGTTTTCGGAGAATGCAACCAAACGGGCCCTAAAAACTTTCCAAAAGTGGAAACCTTCCTAAATCATGAACTTTCATAAAATGAAAACTTTCCTAAATTGATTTTAGGAAACATTCTCGAATCCAATTATCCCAAAGAAGTTTAGAATCTTTCCTCAAATTAATTTTAAAAAAGATTATGGACATCCATTGTAACAAGAAAAGGGAAGGCCAACTCAAAAAGAAGAAAAATAAGTCACTGTCACCATAAACCTCATGACCGCTATATTGAAATGTTGTGGTCTCTACTATGTTAAAGACAGTTTGTGACCGCAACCTAACTGCATATCGATCAGCGGTTTGTGAAAACAGACCTTGTGGTTTTCAAGTTGAAGCTTTCATTAACGGCGTCTGCTTGAGAAGACTGACAGAGGAGGTCAATGTAATTTTAGAGACCACATGGGGGGTTCTTATAATAAGCTTAAATCTTAAGAGAGGTAAGTGTAATTTATCCTAATTTTTTTTAATGATTACAATTTCTTGAAAGAGCAAGAAAGTCCGTCATTACTCGTTTACTACTGAAATTGAACATCGTATGATGGTTCATACAAGTGTTGAGATTGTTTGGCTTAGCTAGGCACTATCTGATTTGGGTGTCTCTCTTTAGCTACTTTTCTATACTGTGACAATAAGAGTACCAACCAGATCACCTATAATTTTGTTTTCCATAACAGTACAAAATATATAGAAATAGATTGTCACTTGTCAACATCTTCAGATGGGAATTATTGATCTACCTTTTGTCCACTCTTCTTTATAGCTTGTCGATTTCTTCACCAAAATCCACACCATTGCTCATTGTCGGTTTTTACTTGACAAACTTTCACTTCGCACCAGGCTGGTATCATAAGTGTAAGAGGGAGAGGGTGTGAAAGTGTATTTTTCTGGGTTATTGGATTTTAGTCTTTCTCGTGTTTTGGGTTGGGGGTAGTTCAGTCTTTTGATTATTAGGATTACACTTTATAACCTCTCTTTGTGGCAATAAGTACACCTTAGCTTTAGAGATTCTAAATCCTAATTATGTTCAGACATAATTTTTAAGATGCAGCTGCCTCGTTCTTCAAATCACTAACAGCAACTAGAGAATAGTCAGGAGCAAAATATACTCTTTGACCAAAGAGGATATACAATACCTTCCTTCCTTAGTATTACATAAACTGCTATATAGCACTGCTTGGCATATATGGTGTTTGGCATTACTGAAACTAATAACTTATAGATTGTAGCTTGCAGCATAAATTATGAGAGTTTAGAAAATATGCTAGCTTGTAGCTGAATCTAATTATTTATAAAAAAAAAATAATTATAGCTTATACTAGAAGTTGTTGGTATTTGAAAAAAATTGTAACTTATTACTAAAATTAATAATAGAAAGCTAAAAACTACTCTTAGTAACTTAGCCAAACAACCTTATGTCGTAACCATCCTACCTTTCTAAACATTTTATATGTGGGCCCCACCGGATATGATCTCCATTCCTATCATCAAAATCCTCCAAACAAAGGGTCAAATCAAAGTCAATGTTTACTAAAATCTACTGTCCCAAAACTTAATATAAACAAACTACAACCGAAGAGGGGTAAATTGGATTTTGAAAATTTAAAGGGAAATAAATTAATTACAGAAACTCAAGCTCAAAACATAATTAAGTAATATTAAGTGCCCAATAGTAGTAGTAGTAGTAGTAGTAGTAGTAGTAGTTGTTGTGTTGTCTAATTGGCCATCACTGGTTAAAATAAATGATCAATTATCTTCTATATCCGTAATTGTGCAAAGAAAATAGCCCTACTTTGATTTCCTAGGCCCACCAATTTCTTCATGGTAGAATGGCAGGGAAGTCAAGGACATGATTTTCAAAAAGATATTTTCTTAACACCATGTTAGGTTGGAAGAATGGGAGGGATTAAATGGGGGACGAATCAGTGTACTTTCACTTGTTTATTATGATGGAGAGGGGAGGGAAAGGGGTAGGAAAAAGGAAAAAGGAAAAAGGAAAAAGAAAAAAGGGTGGGGGCTCTCCTCCATAACTCCCTTCCCTTTTCTTTTTCCTTCCCAAAATGAGAGAAAAGGAAGGAAGGAACTTCTTTGATCTTTGACAATATTGTCACGTAAAGAAAATAAATCCCATTCTTCCTCATACAATGATATATTTGTGACATTGTATTTAACCCTTTATTTCTTTAATCTTTTTGTTCCTATTCGACAAACAAGAACGAGGGATCAACTGCTTCCTTCCCCAAGTTCTACCTTTTCCTTTTAAAATTTTCAAATTTCCTTCCATTTTTCCCTTTCTTACTCGAGAAAGCACACCAGAAGATTGTGGAATTTATTTCCATGTCCTAGCTAGCCAACCAGCATTGCCAAATTCTACTTCTTTTCATGAGTTGCTTTGTTATGAACTGCTGAATCAGTTTTCCCTCTGCCCTCGTACATTTGCAGGAACAACTAGGATTAAAAACCTTGACGAGAATCTCGGTTCCTTGAGGGTGAAGCTCACTAAAGATGATGTAGAAGAGATTACTGATGCGGTTCCCAAAAACGAGGTTGCAGGGCGTAGTGTGGCTGATAATTTTTATCGTTTTTCGTACAAGTTTGCAGACACGCCACAGCTGATAGATTCTAAGTGATGAGTTTAGTAAACCTTGTGGTGGAACTTGATATGCTTACGAGTGTTTTGTCAATTTGATGCCAGGAACGAGGCGCGTATAAATCTCTCTCTAGTTTACATTTTGTCTTGTTTATTTTGATGATAGCATTCAAGATGCAACCTTAATTCCATTCATCTGCTACTAGCTTTGAACAAATGGTCATTTGATTGGCTTGAAGCAACATTTGCGTTTTTTTATTTTTACAAGTCTAAGCCTATGTTAGGACTAATTTTTTTAAGAGTTTTTTTTGCTTAAAAGTCTTCAGAAAAACTTATTTATTTGGTCTTAGTTGACTTTTTTTAATATATTTTTATATTTATTTTTTTATTAAAAAAATTAAAAAGTCAAAAGCCTACAAAAAAAAAAAAAAGTCCAAACATAGGAGTCAAATAAATAAAAATGCTTATTTAGTCGAAAAATAACTGTCATTCTAGAATTGATTTTAGAAGTAAAAGGGTTAAAGTTCTATTTTTAAGTAGAAGACAAATGGGTTATTTTCCTCTTTTGTCAAAGTTTGCAAAAGGACAGATTGTTCGAGGGGGACTTTAACATTCTTTAAACCGTTGGTAAATATACCTGTAGCGCTACGTTGTCATTTTGACTTTAATATATTTAGTACTGGGGATAATTGGTGCTTAAATGTATTTTTATCAACTTTTTAAAGATTTTTTTATGCATTTTAATATTTAACTTTAAACCTGTTTTTTTTTTTAAAAAATAACATATATAAAAAATAATAAAAAGAATTTCAACCTCAATCAATTTCGATAGTAATAAAGAAAAAAAAATTATTAAGCGAAACAACAAACTAAAATGCGTAGAGTATCGAGAAAAATACAAACACAACAATCGAAAAAAAAAATTCATGCTTTGTTGTGATTACACAATTACGCAAATTATTTTTTTTTCCGACCTAGAATGCATAAACTATTTTTTAAATACAAATGCAATTGAAGTCGTTATTGTTTCAAGTTCTGTTCACTTTAGATTATCATATAAAAGTCACATTAAGTCTGTTAACTTGTTAATAATTTAATAATTAATTAATTAATCAGTTTTAAGACACTCAATCAAAAATACAACTTTATTAATTTATTAATTTGTAAAAGTAAAAAAATAAAAAAATAGAGTAAAAGTAAAAATAAAATTATTTATTTAATCTCAATGGTTAGATCTTTTACACTTATATTAATATCACAACAAAAGTTATATCTTGTTATATAGATAGATATATAATTCTAGAAATTAAAGAGTAAAACAAAAAGTAATATCAACAACTTAATAATTAGTTAATTAGTCAATTTTAAGTTACTTAATTAAAAAAATAATTTTATTAGTTTTTAAATTTAAAGATGTAAAAAAATAAAAAAAATAACAAAAATAAAAACTAAATTATTTTTTCATTGAATTAGTAAAAGGAGAATTAATAAAAAAAAATTAATGTTTTTTTATTTACTTTTTTACAAAAAAGTACATGGGAAGGAGAAAAAACAAAATGGAAGGTCAAGATTATTCTATTTCAATAGTTGAATTTTTGACATCTACACAATGCCATCAAAAGTTTTGTATTACATAATAAATAGATATCCAATACTAATAATTAATTAATTAGTCAATTTTAAGGCACTCAATTAAAAATATAATTTTATTAATTTTTTAATTTATAGTTGTGAAAAAATAAAAAAAAATAACAAAAGTAAAAATTATATTATTTTTTCATTGAATTAGTAAAAAGAGAAGTAATAAAAATTAATATTATTTTATTACTTTTTTACAA
>JAULJZ010038361.1:1102-14685 GCA_032270985.1 Heliamphora pulchella
AATTTTTGTATTCCCCCCCCCCCCCCCTTTTTCTGGGTATGAATGAACGAGATCATGTTTAAACATCAGAGCCTTTCATTTTCTTCTATAATTGCTAGTGATTTCCTTTCTTCCAATACCGAGGGTGTAACAATCTCTTGAAAGCGTGTTACTTAAATGTTTTTGATTCATTGATTGGTTGATGAGGGGCTTCTTCAATCTTTTTCTAAGACTAATGGCCTTCTGTTTTGTACCATGCATATGAAGTCATTTTACCTTCTTGGTTTTCTAAAGCTTTTTATGCATTATGTATTTGGATCCCAAAAAAAAAAAAATCCTTCTTAGTGCTTCTTTGACGCCCCCATTTAGGGTTCCCTCTATGTAGTTGTGATATTACTAGTCAGTGTTAAATGCTTGGCTACTGCATCAAGTCTTCTATTTTCTCTTTTTCTTTCTGAAAAAAATTCTTGACTTAAACTGCATGATGTAACTGTTAAATTGTTAGTATAATTCAAAAGAAGACTTTTCCACTAATTTTGAGATTCTAGTACAGGTATGGTTCAATAATGTACCCCATACACGCCTGGTAGAAGATAAGGGAGGCCAGAATTGGATATCAAGGAAAAATGATAAATTTATATTTCCTGGAGGTGGAACACAGTTCATCCATGGGGCAGATCAGTACTTGGATCAGATTTCCAGGGTTGGTTATTTCTTAATTTCCTGCTAGGTTTTGTTTTTTGATTTGGATGAAATTAAGTCTAATCTTATGACTGCTGCATGCAGATGGTCCCCGATATTGCATTTGGGCAACACACACGAATTGCCTTAGATGTTGGTTGTGGAGTCGCTAGTTTTGGCGCCTTCTTAGTAGATCGTAATGTGACCACTTTGTCAATAGCACCAAAAGATGTTCATGAGAACCAGATTCAATTTGCTTTAGAGCGTGGTGTGCCTGCCATGGTAGCTTTATTTGCAACACACCGTCTACTGTATCCTAGTCAGGCATTTGACTTGATACATTGTTCAAGGTGCAGAGTTAACTGGACTCGTGATGGTATACCATTTTCTATTCTCTCTCTTTCTCTCTCTCTCTCTCAGGCGGTCTAAAATGTACCTGTAGGCGATTGTTCAGCATTAAGGCAAAATTATTAGTATTATGTATTTTTTTTTTTCTAGTACTTTCTCATTTCTATTGTTTTGTTTATTTGAGGTTTCCAATATCTTCTTTTCAACCTTTTTTTTAGTTGAAGTCAATCCGAAGTGTTATTTGTTTTTTTTTTCTTCATTTCCTTTTTTTGTTTTGTTTGCGCTTCACATTAACTGGAGGAGTGAACATGTCTATTATATGGTGGATGTAGTTCCTGCCTTCTTGATTTTAATTGTGCCCTTTTTATTTGGCTTGTTGTGAAGATGGAATTTTGCTTCTTGAGGTCAACAGGATGCTAAGGGCAGGAGGGCACTTTGTTTGGGCTGCCCAACCCGTTTATAAGCATGAAGATAACCTGCAAGAGCAATGGAAAGGTAAGCATTTTGTCAGAAGCTAACTTATCAAAAAATGTACTGTCAAAATTACTGAAGCACATTGGTCGTGAATTAGGATTGAAGTCTACCCTGCCATGGTATGTGGAACCAATACTTAAAATACAGCTAAAAGCTCATTTGTTTTTTTGTAAAGGTTGTAAGATCCTGAAGTAATATATACATTACATTGTTCCTGGTTGAAACTTCCTATCTAACCGCACGATTAAGTTGCTCCTTATTTGTTTTCCAGCAATCATATCGCTGTTGCCATTATTTTTTATTTTTTTCTTGGTTTCCAGCATCATGATATTACATTTATCTTGTTCTCTTTATTTTTTATTTTCTTTTCTTGTTGTGTTGTGTTGTGTTGGTGGGAGTGTGTTGTGCCTTTTAGCTTCTCTTCATTGCAGAAATTAATTATTCACAGAAATGGAGGACCTTACTGGACGCATTTGTTGGGAACTTGTAAAGAAGGAAGGGTACATTGCTATTTGGCGGAAGCCTCTGAACAACAGCTGCTATGTTAATCGTCAGTCTGGAGTAAAACCTCCTATGTGTGAAGCCAATGATGATCCAGACAATGTCTGGTATATCCAACTTTACCCCCTTGAGTTTAAAACATCACTTGACAAGCTTTTTCACAAGTTGTTTGAACATTTTTATATCTGGACCAACTGTTTTGTATTGAGCATCGTTGTCAACTTCATATTAATTACAAGAAAACTCGTGTATTCATCAGTGGATAGCCCAACATGTTAAATTATGTAAAAGAGTGATTTTTTTAGCACTAATTTTCCTCGTCTGTGACTTTATTTTGGTCAGGGGTGGTGGGTAATTGGGGTTAACCATAGCTGTTTGCAATGTTTGTGACTTGTTTTGGACCTGAACATAATGCATAACATTCAAAAAGTTTGCAAAAGCAGTCAACTGGATAATTTGAGAATTGAGTGTGATAAATTTGTGTTGGGATTGGATAATCTGTTGGTGTATTATTCACAGGCCATGTATTGAACCTGTTTGAATCCAGTGTTTGTAAGGAACCATACTCTTCAAAAAACAAAAATCCCCCCACCCTCGCCCCCCCAAGTTGAGTAAAAATGTTCATATGTTTACACTTCAGAGCCTAGGATTTTTTTGGGGGGTTTTCTCGTCATACCTGCTAACATGGGGATGAGAGAGTATATGGTTTTTGCAAGTAATTTGAGTGTTTGAACATCTTTTGCTAACACCTAACAGCACTAGTTCATTTACCGTTGTAGGAAGGAGACACCAAATATCTATATAGAGACGCAATTTTTGTTTTTTAAGTTATGATTCTAATTTTCTATCATTTCCTAGTTGCCCATTGCTATTATTATTATAATTGCTCTGACCTTATAACAGATTGTTCAAACCCAATTATGAGTTGTCACACCATCGAATCAAGTCTTTAATTCCCTAACTATTGAATATAATATATCTTTTCACTTCTCAGTGAAATTAGTTTATCTTTTACTTGGGTTGATCTCTTAGCTAAAGTTGGGTGAATAATGTCCTTTTTCAATTTTGATGCAGAAGTCTAACTAGGGCGACACATTCTTGCAGGTATGTCAGTTTGAAGGCTTGCATCACTCACTTACCCGAGAATGGTTATGGAGCTAATGTTACTACGTGGCCTGCGCGCCTTCATAGTCCACCAGACAGGCTGCTTACTATAAAAATGGATGCCTACATGTCCAGAAATGAAATATTCAGAGCAGCGTCAAAATATTGGAATGACATTGTAAATGGTTATGTCAGTGCATTCCATTGGAAGGAATTAAACCTGCGAAATGTGATGGATATGAAGGCTGGATATGGAGGGTATCTTCTTTATTTTTCTTTTGCATCTCTTATTCATGCCAAGCCTTCTCTAATTCTAAAATGCTTCTTAGACACTGATTGGTAAGTAGTTTAAAAAGCTAAGTAGGTCATTTATGTTGTCCAAAAAAGCTAAAAAATCAAGAAATTAATTTTTTTTCTCTGCACATTCTAATATATATCACATCACCATGAAAAGACAAATTTGACTTTTTTACTTATAACAAGTTATTTTTACTACTATTAATGGAAGGGGAATATTGCTATTTTGATATAAAAAGCTGAAAAGGAAAAAAGCTAAGTTACAAATGAACTTATTTTGTTGGCTAAAAATGCTAAGTTACCAAATAATCTACCATGTTTTTATTTTAGTTTTTTAGCTAAAAAAGCAAGAAAAGCCAAAAAATAAGAAAAGAAAAGAAAAGAGCCTGAAAACCCAAAAAGCTTTGGTTACCAACCAGGGCCTTAGTTTTCATCTCATGAATTTACTAATTCTTGGGCATTTTGTTCACGGCAGGTTTGCTGCAGCATTACATGATTATGGAGTTGATTGCTGGGTTATGAATGTTGTTCCTGTCAGTGGTTCAAATACCTTGCCTGTTATTTATGACCGTGGGCTCATAGGAGTTATTCATGACTGGTATGTGCAAGCTCTTTTTCCACGTATGGTTGAAAAATTCACTCTTACATGCGCTTGTATAGCTCAGACCACTGAAATACTGCAAATTTCATCAACGTATAGTTTTTAAAACCAATTCAACGTCATTGTGCCAAATTTTTTTAGATCATCGGTGCATTTTGAAGTTATTACCCGTTACGGCCCATAAGATTATGAATTTGAGAAGATCGCTAAATTGTTGGTTTTTAAAGCTTATCATGCTCTGCATTGTGTATGATAGTGAGTATAATGCAAAAGATAAAATAAGTCGGAGTAATATGCTAGTGGTAGAATTCACCTCAAGATTGGGGAAAAATATAATGCATGAATGCTAGGGTTAAAAACGAAAAGTGAAAATATCTTCATGATTTTTTCCCCTCAAGAAGTTGGTGTTGAGGCTTTCATTTGGCAGGGAAATCAATTGTCGAATACGTTGATCTTTAAATTGTTGAGAAATTTTGGTTTGTTGAGAAATTTTTAATATCTTTCCTCAGAAGAGAGGCGCTAGAAACTTGTCAATTTCAGTTTGTGTAATTATAGGAATAGAATTGATGTGTATAGAAATATTGTACTTAACAACTGGTTCTCTAGAGAACTCCACATACGGGGAGTTATTCTGCTCCGTCTTTACCAAGGCAGAATTAACGCTCCATCAGTCATCCTAGACAATAATGTTGAGGTGGAACCGAGTTTAATTTCCTCTTGCTTGCTTATAGATAATTACCCTGTTAACCTTATTTTTATTAAGTATTCCAAACAAGCCCTAAACTGAGAAGTTGTATCCCATTTTCCTATAAGAACTTGATGGTTATGTCCCACATTCCTCCTCCTCCTCTCTCTCTCTCTCTCTCTCTCTCTCTCTCATCTGCACTCATTTCCTGAGTGCTACCCTTCTAGTGTACATTACCAAAATGGCTCTTACCTAAGCCTATGTTTGGATCATGGATTTTTTGATGGATTTGTTTGAGTATTTTTGTTATTTTGGGTATAGATGAAGGTTAGTTTAGTCTTTAATGCTTTACTAGGGTTTTGGTCTATATATATATATATATATATATATATATATATATCATGTAATCTTTTATTAGTTGTTAAGCTTTTTTTCATTATTTCAACAATAGATATCTTTTCTTCCTTTCTATTTTGTGTCATGGTATCAGAGCACGTTGTGCAACCCTAGCAGCTTTCTGGAGCCTAGCAGCCGTCGAAACCCCTAATAAACCCTAATAAAGCAATAAAGACTAAACTATCCTTTATCTATAAACATAATAACAAAAATCCTCTCGCAGGATTTACCAAAGGAAAGGAAAATAATGAGGAAACCGAAGAAACGATCCAAACACAGTCTAAGTAGAAAAGTTGAGCACAGCGATACCCAGCTCTGAATCTGATTGTAAGGGTAAGAGGAAATTAACCCGGGTTAAGATAGAGTGACTCATTGCTCTCGGTGTTTATTAAAATGCCCCAAAATTGCAATTTGCTGTCGAACAATCTTCTTGTCATACTTCCTTGATACACAAAGCTCTTGACAAGTCATTGAATGTGAGAAGTTTTGTATCCTCTTTGGTCTTTTAGTAAAGATCACGAACTCGGCCATGATGCTTCAAATTTTGACACAGGTGTGAGCCATTTGACACTTATCCGAGAACATACGACCTACTGAACGCAGCAGGCCTTTTCTCTGTAGAACAAAATAGGTATAATTTCTGGTCTTTCTGGTTTGGTATCATGTATTCTTGTTTACTTTCATGCGACCACCGTACATTTTTTCGTGATAATACTTTTTCTTTCTTTTCTTTTTTGAAAATTAAGCAGATGTAATATCTCTACGATTATGCTCGAGATGGAACGAATTTTAAGACCGGGTGGTCGGGTTTATATTCGAGATACTGTTACTGTTATTGAAGAAATTAAAGAAATTGCAGCTGCCATGGGATGGGTTACCTTATTATTTGATACCATTGAGGGACCACATGCTAGCTTGAAGCTTTTATTCGGTGAGAAGCGGCTATAACATGATTGCTTCTTCCCTTTTATACTGTTACTGTGCTTTATGAAAATGCTCGTTAGTTATTTTATTTATTTTAGTTCATTAAAGCATGTTTTTCAATCTTATCCAATATTTATTTTTATTTATTTTTCTCAAACACTTACTAATAGTTTACCTATCCTTATTTGACATCAATAAATTGGGTTACTTCCTATAAAAGAAGGTTGGAACACTTTGCACACATTGTTTGTATAATTTTAATATGTAGGTTATGTTTGTTTTGATGGACAATATTTGTTAAAATATATTTTTATATTTTTTGGTGTTTGGTATGATCGAAATTAAAAGTTAATAAAAAAATATTTACTAAGTCAATGGAAATAGATTAATTTTGGTGAAAAATGTGTTTTATTTTTTAATGACGAAAAATATTTTTCATCCTTACTATTTCACCACTATCACTATTGCTTGGGGCGAGGGTTTGGGAGTTGAGGGTCTAAGAGTTGGGTCGCATTTTTTGGTGTTTGGTATTACGAAAATTGAAAGTCAACGAAAAGTATTTTTCAAATTAATGAAAAATAGATTGATTTTGGTTGAAAATATTTTTCATTTTTAAAAGAAAACAATTCTATCTTATGATATAAAATATTTTACTTATTTTTTATTAACCGAACTGTGAAGAATAAATAAAAAGGTAAATTACACTGATCTCTCCTGTAGTTTTTGACAAAAACACAGATCTTCTATGTAGTTTTAAAAATAACATTAATCTCTCATCAAGTTTAATTTTAATATCAAATGTACCAAACTGTTAAAATTTTTAATGAAAACTATCATTACCAACCCAAAACCATCTTCAAAATCACCCAACACCTCAAAATCACCCCTAAAACCACCTTTACCCCAAAATCACCCCCACACCCCAAAATTATCGGCCCAAACCCTCTCTCTCTCTACCGTGTCTCTTTCTCTACCGTGTCTCTCTCTCTTTCTCTCTGCCAATGTCGCCACCCCAAAACCATCACCGTCGCGACCAACGCCGCCATAGGGTTGGTCGTAGGGTTTTGCGCCGATGGAGGTAAATTACTGGGCTTGTTGTTGGGCTTCGTGTTGGGCTTCCGGCCACGACGCATTGAGTTGCTAAAAGCTTGAATTTCTGCAAGGTCGCCATTGTCGATCCAGAAAGTTGGGAAAGGTCTCTCTCTCTCTCTCTCTCTCTCTCTCTCTCTAAATTAAGTCTCGAAATCTATTCGAATTTTAGCGATGCAAGAAATTGGGTGTGAGATTGAGAGAAAAGTGAGATATGAGGAGGGAAATGTGGGTTGGGCGCTGGATTCTTTGTTTCTTGTGGCGGCGTTGGCAGAGAGAGAGAGAGAGAGAGAGAATATATATATATGCACATACACACACATAGACAGATAGAGAGATGGCGGCGTTGGTCGACAGGTGTGGGGGTGGTCGACAGGTGTGGCGCCTGTGGCGGCGTTGGTCGTGGCGGTGGTGATTTTTGGGTGGCGGCGTTGGCAGAGAGAGAGAGAGAGAGAGAGAGAGTGGTTTTGGGGTGATGGTGGTTTTGGGGGTGGTTTTGGGGGGTATGGTGGGTTTGATGGTGATTTTGGGTTAGTGATGATAATTTTCATTAAAAATTTTAACGGTTTGGTCCATTTGATATTAAAATTAAACTTAAGGGGAGGTTAATGTTATTTTTAAAACTACAGTGGAAGTCAGTATTTTTGTCAGAAATCTCAGGGGAGGTCAGTATAATTTACCCTAAATAAAATATCTTTATGTTGAAATGACTAGAGCTTTTGCCCTTATTTGGCTTCATTTAAAAACTGATTTTTTTACTTTTTTCTTTAAAGGAAAAAATCTATATACACATCCCAAATACTAATTTTTTTTAAATTACTATAATACTGTCAATTATAAAAGTTAACTCTTCTTTAATAAACAAAAAAATCATGTCAATATTAGAAACACTGCAACTTAAAAGCAAAAAAATATGTGGTGATGCAACTCATGTGGTCTGAACTGTCCTGGGGTCTCTCCTTCCCCACTTAACTATTCCAAAAAAAAGACAAAAAAGTAAAAGCATTTTAGATATTTTAATAAAAAAAGTTACAATAAAAAATTATCCCAGACAATTTAACATTTTTTCTTTCACTTCTTTTTTTAAAAGTTAAAACTTACTAAAAGTCAAACTTTTTAAATATTCCAAAAGAGCCTTAACTGAAAACAAAAGGCAAAAAAATAAATAATAATCTTAAATAAATTATCTTAAACAATCTAATTTTTCTTTTATTCCCTTTTGAAAAAAAAAAAAAAACTTCTAAATGGCCAAATGCTCTGAAGTAGGATTTCATCATTTCACGTTCAAAATTTTATAAAAGACGCCACCCTAAGAGGAAAGTTCCCAAGTCGAGTTTTGCGAGTTCATCCTAAAAAAATGCAATCCTTTTTAATCGGAAAGATGCAAATAAAACGCCAACAGCTTGATATCAGATACTTTAAGAAGGGAATGGAAATGTTTTTATTTTTATTTAATTGTTCTCTGGATCATTTATGTTATGCTTGAATCTTTGAATTTGTGGGGACAAAAGCCAATCTGAAAATGAAGGGGAAAAGGTAAGAAACGAAATGAATGTTTATAAGTGATTTTATTTTCTTTTCCTTCAGAAGATCTAAACATGGACATTGTCCCTCAAATTTGCTTTCCAAGCCCTCTTTGAAGTAATTGGTTATTTGCTTATTTTGTTTAGATTATTTTTATTTTTAATGAACTTTTTGTTAGGAGACAATTCAACGCCAAAATAAAATATGCACATGTTCGGTGATTCAGAAAATACATCTTTATTAACTTTCAACAATTACAATAATATGAAATTACAGGAAAATAAGATAACATGAATAGAATTTGCAAACCGAGTCCTGCAATCGCAGTTTCCTTAAGAATGATTCACCGCCTACCAAGAGTGTTGTAGGTTTTCCACCGGCGTCACTCTCCCAGGATAAAATGGCTCCACGATCGTTGGAACACCACCAAGGATCGGCTACGAACGTACTCCGTCTGTCTTTCTCTCTCTTACAGCTTGCACTATAACCTGATAATTGTATCTCTCCTTTCTAACCTTTACTGTCTGTTCTGTCTCTTCTGCTCTCTTCTTTCTCTCCTTCTGAAACTGTAGAGGTTGACAGCATATATAGGCCTTCCATCATGGAGGGGGTTCCAGGAGAATCAATAGCCATGAATGGTATTGATTCTCAGGATTCAATTGCCAATTGAATAGCCAATTCAATTGCCATTCAATTGGCAATTGAATTCTGCTATTGAATTCTGGAATTCAATGGCCAATGAATTCACAGATTCCAACACTTTTTACATTGTTTAATCAAACCCTCCAATTGAGATGAGCCAAAAAAGTAAAAGAATTTGATCAAAATATAAAAAAAAATCAAAAAAGACAAAAATAAACCAAAATAAACCACTAAGTCAAATTTAATATTGTTTATTTTCGTTTTTAGTAAAAGTTTTTTATTTTTTAAGTTCATGTATCGAGACGATTTAAAAAAAAAATTTATTCAAAAAATTTAAAAAATAAAAAAAATTTAAAAAAAACAAAAATAAGGGAAACTCTTGTATATTCTTGTTTTAAGGTGACACCTTAACATATTGTTCTGCCGTGTTTGGAATCTCTAAACATAAAACTCTCGTATATTTTTTTAGTGATTTCTACTTCAAACTTAGTCTAATTTTTTTCTCTAGATTTTAGTTTCTTTTAATTTAAAATAATCAAATAATAACCAAAACATTAACTCATTAAAGTTGGAAAAACTCTTATTTTTAGGGATAATAAGGTCTTTGCATTTTTGGTAACTTTTTTTTTAAAATTTATTTAGACTGGATGGAATGCCTAAAAAAGTTAAGCTTAGCTTCTTCTTTTTTAATTAAAAAATAGATTGTGTGGCACAATTTATTTTGGACAACTTTTTACTTTTTTACTTTTTTATTAAAATGTTTGAATATGCTTCTTTCTACTTTTAGGGTATAGTGTTTAGAATAACAACTTTTTACAATTTATTTAGGGCAACGTTTTACAATTTATTTAGGGCGAATTTTTATTTTTATTTTTATTTTGGAGAGTAGACTTTACTTTTTGTATGAGTGTCTTATAGTTATTTTATTTAAAAAAATCAAATTATTTTGAATTAAAAAAAAGTTAGTTTTTGTTAAAAGAAATAATTAGCTTTCAACTCATACTATTTGGTATTCCAAAAAAGCCAAAACTAGGATATTATTTTAGACTCATTTAGTTACAAGAAATCTAAAAAATCAAAATATGAAAAAAATTCAAAAAAAAAAAATAAAGAGGAAGAAGAAGAAAACACCTTATAAAAGTGAAACCAAAAATTGCTGTAGTGTAGTAGTATAAGTAGCAGCATTGAAAAGACCGATGATTCCATTGATTTTTTTGGTCCTAAATTCCACAGTCAATGCACCTGAATTCTTTGGTAATTGGAGAATCCATGTCATGCCCTATTTTTCTGGTTATGGAATGTGGACTGTGAAGCCCCCAAAACCATCCAAATTTTAACACGAGAAATGTTTGGCCTCGTTTGGTAACGTTTATAATTTTTTATTTATAAATGTACGGGTTATCTTATAGATTGTATTTGTTTGATGGGTTGAACTCAGTTCGACCGCGTCCGCTTACGGACTGATCTGTAAAAACGAACAAACGTGAGCTACCCAGCGACATCTCGCTGGTGGTCGCTCCGATGATTAAGTTAAAAAAATTCATTAGAAAATACATATCGGATACGAGCAAGTCTTATCAGTTTTTAAAGAAAACAATGGGCATACCTCTAGACTGGTCAACATCCCCCTTTTATAGTGTTGGGAATCCAATCCCTCTCCTCAATTTTCATGATTATTTCTCTTGTCAAACGTCTCCTCAAAGTGGCTCTGCCACCTCTGCCTCTAATCTAGCAGTGGCTGCTAATCCCCGTAATTACATCGCCATAAATAACTTCATTTCGGCCGTCCTCTTGGCCGAGCTTTTCACATTAAATGCTCCCCTCGAGGTTGCAGGGAACTCAATGGTAAGAAGCGCTCGGTCTAATCGCATTTAATACCGTTCTGACCATGATCACGTCGTATTAAATGCGACGTTAGAATATTTAATGCGATAACCAAGATCGAACCGTGCGCCGTTGTTGGTTCAGAGAGGTCGGCCCTATAGTGGTTCCTCACGATGGGCTGAAATGATCTCTTTTCGTCGGACCTTCTTTTTCGGGCCTTTAGTACTTCTAACGGGTTCGGGTCTGTATTTCGGCCCATTCCCATTCAATAATAAATAAAAAATATATTTTTATAATAAAAAAAATAAAACTTGTTTAGCACATAAATATTTAAAAAATGATGATCAGAAATGGTGATTAGAAGTGATAATTGTTAATGATAGCAAAAGGTAGTCATGTTGATCGAAAGCGGCGATCGAAAGCGGTGACCGTATATAATGGTCGGAGGTGGTACTCGAAAACAGTGGTCAGAGTCCGTAGGGGGTGGCAAGATGGGTGGTCTGACGCGGTGGTTGGAGGGAATGGTCGGAGGTGGAGGCTGAAAGTGGTGATTAGAGGTGGTAGAGGAAAAAAAGATAGAATAAAAATTTGTTCACAAAACAAATGAAAACATATTTTTTCTATTTACAAGAATTTTGAAAAATTTTAAAACTGAATATATTTTTGTAGAAATAAAAATAATTATTAAACATGTTTTTTTTTTATAATTTACAAAAAAATTTTAAACAAAAACAAAAATAATAAACATAAATGTTACCAAACGGAGCCTAAAAACTAACCATTGACCATATTAAGAAGACTCTTACTCCATTGTTTCTAGGTAGGTTGTCTTGATCATCACTCTTGTGGAGAAATGCTTTTCCACAACATTGAATTAAAAGCTAGTAAGTTTTGCAATCCTCCTGTGACATCAAGAATATATCATTATAATTGTGCCGTATTCATGGGCATTGATATTTGATAGTCAGTCAAGCAAACACAAAAGCAGAGCCTTTGGCAACACCATAAAAGCTTTTGTAATTTAATGACATTACGCTAACTTTTTTTCGTGGAGGTTGTGATTTCAAACTCCATGGTGGACTTCTAGGAATGATTTGGGTTCTCTTTAATATAGGATATGATCGATGTAGGTTCTAACTCTGGCAAAAAATAAAAATAAAAAAAGTTAGCAAAATTGTTTGAAAAACGGTTTATCTCTTTGAAAACACAAAAAGAAATCTTATTATAGTTTGATTTATGCGTATGGATTAAACGAAAAGAGAGAACACAAACCACCAACAACAACTACACACAACAGCAATATTAACGTGAAAAACCCTAAACGGGTAAAAAACTATGAGACTTAACCAAATCTAAAAAATAAGCACCATATAAAAAAATTTTGGTTATAAGAAACTCTTACAAATCCAGTTGAATTCTCAACCTATTGCTAAAAGTTTTCTTGCTGAATTCTCGCACATCAAACCCGTGCTCGTCCATCGCCGGAATCCTCCTTCGGTCTTCTTGCTTGAGAATCCTCTCAAAACTCTTAATTTGTTGTTGTTTCAGTCACCTTGAAGAATGAACTCATAACCTCTGTGATTTTTTTTTTGCGATCTAATAAGATTCCTCAAACCTAGCACAACATCCCTCTAGGTATTTCTCCTCTACAAGCCGTCACTTACAAAACAGCCTCTCCAAAATATAAAATCACCCTCTCACAGATTAATCCTAATAGCTTATAAAGAAACGATCCGCGATAAAGACTGATCGAGCGGTCTAATAACCGCTCGAGCGGTAACACCGACTTTCTGAACCTGCACAAAATAAAAAATATTTGGAGAAGGGCCGATCAAGCGGTCTATAATTTGTTCGAGTGGTGATGAAGATTTTGCACCCTGAATGTTTCCTGTAATTGACATGAATACTTTCACAACCAACCAAAATAACTAAGGAACAGAAAAAGAGATACGAATGTCACAAATTGCCAAAGCATGAAAAGAGAAAAAAAATAACCTAACATTGTTGAAAAATTGATTTTAAGTGAATGAAAAATTAGTTTAAGATGATAATGGAATAATTATTTTTAAAAGAGTATGTTTTTTGGTGACACCTATTCAGTATGAACAGTTGTGTTCCTTTGTTTTGTGACTATTTTGAATTGTCGCTCGTACGCTTATATATAGCGTGTTCTTTTTTTTATTTTTATAATAGAGTTTATATGGTATTGAGGTCTTTCTAAAGTGAGTACAAAATATTATTCGGTTTGCTAAGTTCAACGATTGCAGTGCTTCTTCTGTGAAATTTAGATAATTTTATTTTGAGAGATAGACGTTCGTACTACCGTAAATACTATCCCTAATCTTAATCTATATTTATCACTAAATTTAAATGGTCTGTAAGTTTTTTAATTTATGTTTTATGTTTATATATTGGTTTATCAAAACGGCACAAAAAATATACATATTTTTCAACAAAAACTCCAAACTGACATAAATATCAAAGTGTGAACATAAAAGAAAGATATTTATATTT
>JAULJZ010038372.1:0-14684 GCA_032270985.1 Heliamphora pulchella
AATGGTATTTCTCTATACCAGCCTGGCTCACCAGTAAAAGTCATTAAAAGCTTAATGCTTAACCTTCCAAATCACTGTGGCATCATAGGAATAGGTAAGAGTTCTCAAATTTCACGGTGATTATCCTAGGTATACGCAATTATGTTGTCCCATTGGACCTAGATCTTAGAATCTCTAGTCAGTTAGGTTGGATTTTTCTCCACATACCTTTTTATGTTACAGGCTTTACTCCCATTCTCATCGATGCTCTTTCAACTAACTCTCTGGTTAGGCTTTGGTTAGCGGATTCACAATATTGTCCTTTGACTTTACATAGTCAATTGTGGCAACCCCACTTAAGAGTAGTTTTCTAATGTATTATGTCTACGACGTATATGTCTAGACTTACCATTATACATATGACTATGTGCCATAACTATTACCGATTGACTATCACAATGGATACAAATAGCTGGCACAGGTCTAGGTCATCTTGGAACATCTTCGAGAAATTACCGTAGCCATTCAGCTTCTTCAGTTGTTTAATCTAAAGCAACGAATTCTAATTTTATCGTAGAACGTGCTATACATATTTGTTTGAAAATTTTCTAAGATACTGTTGCACCACTAAGTAAAATACATATCCACTTGTAGACTTTGAGTCTTTCGTGTCCGATATCCAGTTTGCATCACAGTACCCTTCCAATATTGTCGGATATCTAGTGTAGTGCAGCCCTAGATCACGAGTATATTTCAAATAGCGTAGTAACCTAACTATTGCTTTCCAGTCATCACGTCTTGAATTACTCGTGTATCGGCTCAGTTTACTTACTGAGTAAGCTATGTCAGGCCTTATACAACTCATCAAGTACGTTAGACTCCCGATGACCTGAGAATATTCCAATTGGGAGATATTTTTCCCCCCATTCTTGGATAAATAGATACTCATGTCCACCGGGGTCCTGGCACTTTAGTGTCAGAATTGTTGAGTTTCCTCATAATCTTATTAACATGATGAGTTTGAGACAACGTAAGGCCGTCCAATGTTCTGGTGATCTGGACACCCAGAATCACATTAGTGAGACCCATATCCTTAATGTCAAACTTTGAATTCAACATATCTTTAGTAAACTGGATAACCTTGTCGTTGCTTCCCACAATGAGCATGTCATTAACGTAGAGACACATGATGACATAACCTTCATCAGTGTCTTTGACATATACACATTTATCACATTCGTTGATTCAAAACCCATGAGACAATACTACATTGTCAAACTTTTTATGCCATTATTTAAGAGCTTGCTTTAGACTATACAAAGATCTAACTAGCCTACAAATTTTTTTTTAGGTCCAAAAAGACCCTCAGGTTGTTTCATATAGATTTTTTCATCTAAATGTTCATTTAAAAAAGCTATTTTTACATCCATCTAATATATCGCTAGATTTCGTAAGGCCGCAATAGCAGTTATCATACGAATTGAGGTTATTCTGGATAGAGGAGAATAAGTATCAAAATAATCTAGGCCTTCATTTTGTCTGTATCCTTTGATAACAAGCCTAGTTTTGTACTTATCTATTAATCCATTTGCTTTTATTTTTCTTTTGAAGATCCATTTGTAGTCTAAAGGCTTACTACCTTGTGAAAAATTTACTAGTTCCCACGTATGGTTCTGCAGTATGGAATCAATCTCACTTTTAATCGTTTCTTTCCAAAACGGAGTCTCAGCACAGCTCACAGCTTCCTTGTACGTACAAGGCTTATTTTCTAACAACTAGGTTAGAAAATTCGGACCAAAAGAGATTGACTTCTTAGCCCGTTTGCTGCGTCTTGGCTCTATATCAACTTCATCTTCTTGATCTTTACTGCTATCATTAGCAGG
Organism: Heliamphora pulchella; assembly: GCA_032270985.1. NCBI lineage: Eukaryota > Viridiplantae > Streptophyta > Magnoliopsida > Ericales > Sarraceniaceae > Heliamphora > Heliamphora pulchella. Next base: position 1,863 of record JAULJZ010038372.1, read on the forward strand.
ATGCAAAGTCCGTTTTACTGAACTGGACTCTTTAATGGATCTATACAGAAATATGTGCTCAAATAACGACACATTTATAGATTCCACGATTGTATTCTTGTGAATATCTGATATTGCAGATTCATACACAAGGAATCGATAAGCACTACTATTTTAAGTATAACCGATAAAAACACAATCAACGATTTTTAGACCTATCTTCTCCTTCTTAAGAGGAGGTATAGCTACTTTCGCAAGACACTCTCATGTTCTTGAGTAATTATAGGTAGGCATTCTACCCTTAAACAACTTATAAGAGGTTTTGTCATTCTTCTTGCGAGGTACTAAATTCAGAATGTGATTGGTGGTGAGAACCGCTTTACCCCACATGTTCTGAGGCAACTCAGAACTCACCAACACAACATTTATCATATCCTTCAAGGTATGATTTTTGCGTTTAGCAGTCCCATTCTACTGAGTTGAGTAAGTTGCAGTAGTTTAGTAGATAATTTCGTACTCAGCACAATATCCACCAAACGGTGATTCATATTCACCACCTCGGTCACTTCTCAACACCTTAATCTTTTTGCTAAGTTGGTTTTCAACTTCATTCTTGTACGAATTAAATTTGTCCAAAGTTTCATCTTTGCTCTTTAGCAAATATACATAGCAGTACTTTGTATTATCATCAATAAACGTGATGAAGTACTTATTAGCACAGGGAGTTTGAATATATTTCAGATCACACACATCAGTGTGAATTAAATCCAGTGGCTCGGTACTTCTTTTAACCAAGTGAATGAATACCTAGTTAACTTAGCCTCCACATAAGTTTCACACTTGTGAGTTTTATCAATATCAAAATTAGGTATGGGCTTCAAGTTAATTAATCTATGCATAGAATCATAATTAACATGACCTAGTCTATCATGCCACAAAATGGAAGACTCAAGCACATAAGCAATAGGGAATTTCATTTTATTAACAGTGGGAATGACAGTCATTACATTTATCTTGAATAGACCATTGGTCACATATCTTTTTCCCACATACATCATAGCCTTAGACAGAGTACTCTATCTGCCTCAAATACCATTCGAAACCCATACTTGCTCAACAGAGACCCAGATATCAGATTCTTTCGAATATCTGGCACATAGAGCACATTATTCAATGTTAGCTCTTTTTTGGATGTCATTTTGAGGATCACCTAGCCTAGCCCCAACACGTCTGAGGTAGTTGAATTTCCCATATACAGCTTCTGACCATGGGTCCCTATCTCGAAGATGTTAAACACATGTCTGTCACAGCCGACATGGCGAGTGGCCCCTGTGTCTATCCACCATTCTTGTGGATTTGAGTCTACCATTTTCACCTCAGAGACCACGGCCAAGAGATCAATATTTGAGACACCCTCAATTGCCTCTGCCATATGAGCTTGAGCTTGGAAAATCTTTAGCTTCTTGCACTTTGAAGCACGATGCCCAAACTTGTCACGTTAAAGCATTTTCCTTCGAATTTTTCCTTCTGCTTTTTGGCAATATAACCTCTTGGTCCCAGTTTAACTTTCTTGTCAAACCTTGCGTTGGCATGCCTGTCATGAATACTCTTCTTTGCTCTTGAAGAGTTGCCAACTTTCATCACATTGGCCATGTTGGAGTTGGGCCTGACACTCTTGCTCCTTGCTCGATTTTCTTCCTCAACATTAAGCTTGAAGAATAGAGTCTCCAGAGTTATCTCCTTATTCTTGAACATTAGATAACTCTTGAATTCCCTCTATATTTCATATAGCTTGTGGATGGCTGCAACCACTAAGAATGCTTCACTCAATAACATCCCTTCTGCTTTGATCTCATTGATCAAAATCTAAAGCCCTTGGACTTGAACCGCCACATGTTTTGAGTCTTTTATCACATAATCAATGAACCGGCCCACTATGAACTTCTTGGACCTGGCACCTTCAATTTTGTACTTTCGATCTAAGGACTCCCACAGTTCCTTAGCCGTTTTTGCCTCATTGAACACAAAATACAATGAGCCATCTAGAGCATTCAGAATATAATTCTTGCACAGATAATCGACATTCTTCCAATTATCAGCTGTCATTAATTTCTAAGTGTCTGCATTCTCATCAGCAACTGGAACTTTCTCAGTTAGGCATCTGACCAGATTCAGAGTAGTGAGGTAGAACACCATTTTCTGTTGCCATATCTTAAAGTCAGTTCCTCCTCCAGACTTTCCTAGCTTGTCCACATGAGACAAAGGAACAGTTGGAACACCAGGCATAAGAGCAACTTGTTTTTCAGGAGCAACTTGTTTTTCAGTGGACATGTTTCCTAAAATAAGATCAATTCACATATTAAATCTTTACAATGTCGACAATAAGAATAAATTAACAATCTAAACTTAATTTTCCTAAACATCATGTGGCGGGGTCTCAAGGGGCGCGCCCCCTGTTATGCATCACACAGCGAAGGTGTCGACACAAGAAGAAAAGGGTTGACATCAACAAAAAAAGTGTCAACACAAGCAGGAAATGTGTCAACACAAACAGAAAATGTGTCGACACGCACCCATCCTTTCCTGCGTGAAATCTGTAAAACTGACAATATTGCTATTCCAATTTTTTTTAGTCGCCAAACCAAACATCGCTGTTGACAGAGCAGCTCTGTGTTAGAGAAATACAACAACACAAGACATGCTCAGTGGTCCAAAAAATACATGTTTATTAATTTTTAAAGATTACAATAAACAAAATTTATAAAAAATAAAATTGGAGAAAATAACATGAACAGAATGTGCAAATCGAGTCCTGCAAACGCATTTTTCTTAAGAATGATTTACCGCCTACCAAGGGTGTTGTAGGTTTCTCCACCGGCATCACTCTTCGAGGATAAAATGGTTGACCCGAACGTTGGAACACCTCTAAAGATTGACTACTTGAACGTACCTCGTCTGTCTTTCTCTCTCTCACTCTCACAACTTTGAAATCGCAAAATTTATCTCTCTTTTTTGCTATTTCAGTCTCACCTTTTCAGTTTCTATCTTCTCCTCTGTTCTCCTTGTATTCTCAGAATAACAGATAAGATCTATATATATAGCCATTCTCTCATGGGGGTTATGCATACCAAATGAATGGTAATAAACCAAGAAATCAATTGGTCAATTGAATTCAGAAATCAACTTTGGCCTATTGATTTCAGAATTCAATTTGGGGTACAAAAAATTGAATTGCTAATGAATTATGCCAATTGAATTCATATAGCTAATTGAATTCTAGCTCTACTAGCCAATTGAATTCATATTGCCAACACCCTATTCTGCGTCAATACTGCTGTTCGTGACAATGATCATGTTCTTGTCGCGAGTAACGGTAATGGAATCACCAAAAGCACTGACCTTGTTGCCGACTTTAATTCTCTCTTGAAAATACTTTTCATGTGAGGCGATCTCCATGATTTTGTTCTCCACCATTTTTGCACAGTCGATCACGAACGACGCCCCTACTTCTTCCCCTTGGTTATGGTGGGTGTCTCTTATCACATATTTGCGCCTCTCCTCAGCAATTTAGGATTGTTAACCAAAAATCGTCAGATCAAGAGATGAAAAGTGTTAGGGAAAGAGGTAAGTAAATTTTCAATTAATTTTTGGAAAATATATTTTTATATTTTTTAATCAAATCAATTAAAAAAATATTCTTTTTACGTTTTTAATCAATTTATATCGTGGAATGGCAAAAGTAAAGAATCAAATATCCAAACTCAACACATGAGATTTTTTACGGAAAAAACTCAACTTGGGTAAAAAACTACGGGACTAATCCTAATCCAGGTAAATCAAGCACTAACCAATTGAACAATTATAAGACACCCACTTACAGACTTTGATCGAATATTCAATCCAAACGCCTTAAGCTATCTTGTCGAATCCACGTGCACCGTTCCCCGCTTGATCACCGCAGCAACGAATCTTCGAAACTTCACACGTATTGAATTCTCAATACTTTCACAACGACAGAATCCTCTGTTAGTAAACTTAGAACGCCTTCTAAGTTGAACACGAATAATCTCAAAATTTTTAAAACTCGAAAAGAATTTCTGATCTATTTTAGAATATCTGATTATTGAAGTACAAAAGTTAATTTTCGTGGTTGGCCTATGGTCCTTTATATAGGCCTCAAAATCAGGTAATTAGAGTTTCAATCGAATTAAAATTGCATGGGGTTCGCTTGAGCGCACTTGAGACCGCTCAAGCGGTCATGTGCCAGACTGTATTCTGTCGTGTTGAATCCTGCATTGGCTGCTTGTACTCTTAGCTTGTGCGGTTGTACATGAAACTTTTTGTCTTTGATTTAGGACTCCTCAAAAAAATTTGGGTAGATACAAATGAAAGATTCTCTATCTAACATATTCTTATTCTAACCAGACTCTCCAAATAACTCAAACTCTTTTGAATTCATCCTAACCATTTAGTAACTAGACTCTTAAGATAATTCAAACTTTTTTGAACTTATCCTAACCACTTAGGAGATATACACATATACAACTATCTTGAATTTTCATAAAATAAATTAAAAAACATTTAATACTAAATTAAATTCTTTACAATCTCTTCTTTGGCAATTTTAGATAAACACAACCATCTCTTAAGAGATTCAACACAAGGCACAAGCTTTAGAATGAAATCTTTGATTATAGAATCTTTTTCAAATCATTCAAAACAAAACAAGCAAACCAAAAATGAAAGATTAAACAAAGAATTAGTTGTTTTGAAATAAATCAAAAGGAATGAATTATATCATCTCACAAATCATGAATCACGAACGCATATGTATCTCCCCCTTTGTGTGTGCCTGGAAATGCCACTAAGAAATATCATGAAAAATCTAAAGAAGTAATACCCTGAAACAGTTATTCTTGAAAAATAATATTTATAAACTCTTCATTTTTATTTTAACAATAAAATAAATTAGATCTTTTTGACATTTAAATGGAAAAAAACACAAATCATTCAATAAAGATCAAAGATGATTGAATTTTCAAAATAAAAATGAATTTAAGGTTTAATGTCACGAGGAAATGAAAAAAACTTAAGCAAGAGTTTACTCGATATTTTCTTCAAATTTTAGATTCAATTCTTATGTGTGATTGACATTTCATGAAACATATTTGAATATTTTTAAGAATTTTCACTCTATTGAAGTCAAACCGCATAAATTCCCAATGTTTATCTGTTGAAGAAAGATGGATGCTCCACCTCAACAAGAATTGTATAGAAAAAAATTATTTATGCTTTTATTTGGCGGCTGTCACACTAATGCGAACGAAAAGAATATGTTTTCATAGGTAGTCATTTCCTTAAGCATGCTCGTACAACAGCATAAGTGACGGCTTTCACACTAAAACGAATGAGAAAGCAAAGTTCATATAGATAACCATTTCCACGTACATGTAAAAAAAATAGTATAAACTGCGCCTTTCACACTATAACAAACAAAAATGCAAGATTCTTATAGATAGCCATTTCTGTAAGTATTTTATAGCACAAACAGTTCTCAATGAGAAAGAACTAGTAAATAGATAAATAGATGGGGGGTTGTAGACATCAATATCAACATAGGGATCCTATCACCATGGTCAATCAAAAAGTGTTCTTTAAAAATGTATTCAAAAAGATTCCAATAAAAAATTTGAACACAAGTTCGGATACTTTTTATTTGAAAAATAATCAAGTAGACTTAAAATCATAAATTTCTTAACTTCTTTCCGACAAAAACCAATAAGTTAATTTTTTATTTTGACTTATTTCATAAAAACTGATCTACTTTGAATTAATCAAATTTTACAGATTTTGAAAGTCAAAAGAACTATCAAAAAAATTACATATATATAACCCTTTTTTTTTGCTTTTTGTTTTTAAAGAAGAGATCAACATTATTACAAGACACATGTTCCAGTTGGAGTGCTTCTAAAGATTTTATCAACAAGATGGTTTCTTGAGGCACTCAAAATTATATTACTAATCAAATCTGACTTTTTAACTTATACAGATCGAATTTTAGGCAAAGAGCTCATGGGGGTGCTGGGTTTCTAGCAAAAAATAACTTTTTGCCCGTTGACCGCTTGAGCGTCCCTTTGATCCGCTCGAGCGCTCAACTGCCAGCGAGCTTTTTCATGCAGCAGTTTGATTTGGTCATGCAATTTTTCAAATTTTCTTTCATATTGATACGAACACACAACTTTCAACTTTCTGCAAAAAGGTCGAATGTGACCCACAATATTACAATAATGACAGATAGGCACAAATGTTTTAAAATCGATTGATTGTGGCGAAGAATTTTTAAAACAGTTTCTCAAAAATTGGGTCTTGAATTGATTAGAACTTTTCAAAGTATTTGGGTCAAAAGGTCGAATGTGACCCACAATATCACAATAATGACATATAGGCACAAATTTTTTAAAATCGATTGATTGTGGTGAAGATTTTTTAAAACAGTTTCTCAAAAATTGGGTCTTGATTTGATCAGAACTTTTCAAAGTATTTTGACCCAAACCTATAGGTACGTTGATTGTTTTAACAAAATTGATTTTACCTGAAGTCTTCAAAGCAGATAAATTTTCAACATACCTTAATTCAGTTCGGTCTGACGCCACTTTCTGAACACTTAGGAATTGTTCTAAACTCAGGGACCTTGCATTCAACTTTTTAAGAGTGGCATTAGCAGTATTCAAATTAGATTCCAATTATTTGATTTTTGGCTCAAATAAGAATTTTAACTTTATTAAATTTTGTAATTCCTGTTGTAATTCCAAAACTTTTGATATGAGAGAATTACAAGATTCAATAAGTTTATTCCTCTGTTTGTCAGAACTGATTAGGTTTTCAAACATTTTTTATTTAAAAATTTTCAATTGAGTAACAAGTGCTTGAGACTCGATCAATTCTGATTTAAGGTCTTCATTCTCTTTTTCAAAGATTTTAATCTTCAGTGACAGCTTAGTGACTTTTGTCATTTTGTAACTTTCTCGTTTATTATAAGCCCACTGAAGATCTTTTTCACTACCATCGTCTGAATATAAACCTGAATCTGAATCATTTTTCTAGAATCACTGTGAAAAACACCTGATTCTTAATCAGTGTATTCAGATTTAGATGAGCCAGACAATACAGTAAAAATCACAAAATTACACTCTTTATTATCTAGTTCAGATTCTGTTTCAATATCACTTGACTCATTATCACACGTGACTAAATTTTTTTTCTTTCTTTTTCTTTTTATTTGGACAATCATAAGCAATATGACCATACTCCTGACATTCAAAACAATATATCGTCTGATTTTGATTTTTTTAAAAAAAATTTATTTTTTTGCAACATTCTTACTTTTGTCAGCAGATTTTCTGACTTGTCCTTGAAGATAGATTTTTTATTTTAAATAATTTCTTTTAAATTTTTTAAGAATAAAATTTATAACTTCAGGGTCAAAGTCCATCTTGTCATTAGTAGATTTTATGCCAACCTTTAAAGTTTTTAAAGCAATGCCTTTCGATTTTTTAGGTTGACGTAGAGTCGACTCATAAATTTGAAGGTTTTCAACCAACTGTTTCACTTTAAGAAAATCAATATATTTTCTTTCTTCAATAACAGTGGCTTTTGGTTAAAATTTTTTAGGTATAGATCGTAAGATTTTTCGAACAATACGAGAATTCGAAATTTTTTCTTCAATTATAAAACAAGAATTCATAATATTACTCAATTTTGCATAAAATTCATCAAATGTCTCACTTTCTTCTATTTTTAAAGTTTCAAAATTGGTAGTGAGCCTTTAAGGTTTTGAGATTTTTACAGTTGTAGTACCTTCATGAGTAATTTCAAGAATATCCCACGTTTTTTTTAGCAATTTCACATGTGCAAATTTGTCAGAATTCTTCCGGTGTGACACCACTAAATATGGTATTGATAGCCTTACTATTCCAGTTTATATTTTCAAAATCTAATTTATTTTATTGTTCGGTTGGTTTTAAAATAAAATCATTCTCAATTTAACAGTGGATCGGGTATAGCCATTAATAATAGAGATCCAAACTCTTTCAACAATAAATTTCAAAAAAGTCTCCAGTTGAGTTTTCCAATAAAGATAGTTTCCTCCATCTAACATGGGTGGTCGTACGGTTTAGTTTTCTTGTCTAAGAAATTCCATGATTAAAAATGATTAGGACCGTTTTTTCAAAAAAAAATTTATTTTTGAAAAAAATATTTTTAATCAAAAAAATTATAAATTTTTTTTAATAAAAAATTATAATTATTTTTGAAAAAAAATAAACCTGCTCTAATACCAATTGTTAGGATCAAGTATTTACCATCTCACCAAAACCCGCAAGTGGTGGTGAAGGCACAACTTTATTTTCTTATACTCATGGCAGCGCAAAACCCCGCGTTTATACGTGTTGCAAATGGGCCTTAAGGGACTCGCTAGTACGTGGGGGATCCCCCTTTCACGTGTTATCAGTACTTGATAGTTTATTTTGTCAGTGCACCACGTGTGCACGGTGAAGCCCCTTAGGTCCACCCGCAGCACGTATTGACGTGGGAATTTGCGCTGCCGTGAGTATAAGAAAATAAAGTTGCGTTTTCACCACCACCACCTGCGCGTTTTCAGTATTTGATCCTAACAATTTTGTTTGCGGCTTTCTTTTTATTTATTAGTTCTTTCTCACTCTAATTACAATATAAATTTGTGTTTAATGTAGTTATACTAAAATTCTACCAGCAAAAAAATTTTGTTGAGTGAAATCTCACTTAAAGTGAAATTTTATTCATTTTGTTTTAATATTTCTTAAAATTTCATTCAATTTCTTGAAATGTACGTATCAATTGCACCATTTAAAAAAAATAATTTTATTATTATTTTTCTTTAAAAATTACGTTGTTATTGACGGAGAAACTTATCTGCCATTTAAAAAAAAAATAGTATGTCAAACAAAAGGAATAGTAAAATTTAACTATCACTGAAAATTCAAACTTCATTAAGAGTGAAATTTGTTTGTCATACTTAGAAGATTTTGGTAGACAAAAATAACCAAATTAACTTAAGTCTTTATTTCAATCAATTGGGTCGGTTACATCAATCTTTTTACGTTATTCTGTTCCGTTAAGTACCATATTTTCAATTAATTTTAATTAGTTCATATCTTTTTCTTAATACGATATTCTATGTTAATTTCAGTCTACTCCTCCCCTTAGTGTTATTACTCAAGATCTTGTCACTTTTTTTTACTACAGCATTAATTAGTCTATGTTGTATATATCTAAACCACCTTAATATATTTTTTCTTAACTTGTTTTCGATTGGTGCGACTTTTACCATTCTATAAATCTTTTTATTCTTAATTGTATCTTTTGTATTCTTATCACGCATCTAGTGTCACGCCACAAATTCGGAGACATGACTGGCCATGAACTACGGGCCTTGGCCCAACAGTCACGAAAGCTCAAAAAAACTAAAACAAACTCTAAGAACTATAAAATTTTTGATACCCTCTAAATTTTTTAATAAAATGATGATTTAAATCGTAAACAATATATGTGGGACACAAACTATCGACTAAAACAACTATTCTTAAAATCACGAATTGCTAGGGAAATCAAATCTACTGGCAACATTCTACCATCTAACCCTACAACACCTGATCGGCACACATTCCTGTAGCGTTGTGATTTAGGGGACAAAAATAAAAAAATTCAAAAGATATTTTGAAAAATATTTTAATACCTTGAAAATCGAATTTTAAAAATCTATTTTTATTGAAAATAGAGTCGCCACTTGGTTTTTGAGAAAAACTAAGAAAAATAAAATTAGCTACTGATATTTTAAAACGTTAACCAGAGAAAGAGAGTTCTGGGGTTAAGGCATGAATCGAAAAAAGTATTATGCACCCCGTTCGCCCAACCGTAAGGTTGGCCTCTACTAATCATCATTGATTCTTTAATAAAATTTCTCAAATGCATGTAACTAAAAAAAATAGAGGTAAAGGGAGAACATCCAAAATTAAATATGAAAAATACATAAGATATGTATATAGCACTCCAAATCAAAACAAATAAAGAAGTAAACTCCTAAATCCTAGGGCATGCAATTTTTAACTAAAAGGATACATGGAACATGTTCACACGCGATTTCATAAAAATATGCTAACAATTATGATTTGCCTAAAAGAACAAAATATACTAAAAGATGCTAAAACTACCTAAACATGAATTCGCTACAAAAATAAACTAAACTATTCTAAACATGCATTTAAAGAAAGTAACCAAAACATGTATAAACATACATTAGATAAGCATTTAATACTAAATGTAAAGATGCATAAAAATTCTATATTAAAAGAAAACTTACTAAAAAAATAAAATAAGGGTTATATGAAAAAGAAAAATTAAAGGTTTAAAGAAAAAATAATAATAAAAAAGAAAAGTTTATGAAAGAAAAACATGCTATAATGAAAAGGTTAAAAAATGTTCATTTATTAAAAGAAAACTTAACTATTCACCTAGCTATTCACATTTTAAGAAAATTACATTTAAAGGTGAAAACTAACCTAAATAACTTTTTATGATTTTTGGATTTAGAGAAAGAAAGATAAAATGAGATAAAATGTTATGAGAAGAAAATAAAATTTTAAAAGAAAAATAGATACTAATATCAAAGAAAAGAAATGCTAAAGTTAGTAAAGAGAAGATTAAAAGAAAAAAAAAAGAAAATAGGACATTATAAGGGAATTTAAAGCTAGTAATGAAAAGAAAGTGTTAAAGGAAGAAATTATACTAATATAAAATAGAAGAAAAAGAAAATAGAAAATAAATGTTAGTAAAGGAACACTAAACTAATATTATAAGAAGAGAAAAGGAAAAGAAAAAAAATTGTGCATTTAAAGAAAACCAAAACTACATTACAGGAAAAAGAAAAGAAAAAGAAACAAAATACTAAAAAGAAAAATTACACTACTATTGAAGAAAATAGAAAATAAAAATTAATGAAGGAACATTAAAATAAAGAGAAGATAACATAGAACATTAAAAAGAAAATTAAAATTATATTGAAAAAAAGAAAAAGTAAGCTATACTAAAAAAAAAAGAAACATAAATGCTAAAAAAAGGAACATTAAACTAATGCTTAAAAGAAAAAGGACATCAAATTAATGTTACTAGAAAAGAAAAGGAAATGAAAATAATGGCTAGTAAAGAAAATTAAACTAATACTAGCAAAGCAAAAAAAATTGACAATAACTATTTAATTTAAATGTGAAATGTAGTATTGATTACTACGTTCATATAAATGTAAGTGCATCATTATAACAATTAGTAACATTAATTAGTTGTAATTGTTAAAGTATGTTAGCACTATTTTAATGATTTAACGAAAGAAAAAAAATAACAAGTGTGCTAAGTGTGAATCTAAACAATTAAAGAGAATAATCAAATTACATGGAACAAATAAGACTGACTATGTAAATGGAAAGAATATGTGAATTGAAATTGAAAATTAACCCGATCACTCTAAGAGACAGAAAGTGGAGTTTAAAAAGATCGAGGATCCAAACGAAGTACCTAAATTACCGGGGAATCCTCAAGTCGGGAATGTGCTTCAACGATCCAATCCTCGGGTAAGGATCCAAGAAAGACTTCAACGTCGGTCGGAGGTTCGGTAGGGTTTCAGCGTCGGGGCTCGGGATTGCTCAATATGCTGGCAGAGTCTCTCTCACTCAAAATTCATACTGAAAACGTACGCTGGGGTATTTATAGAATTCTTCAACCAATGAGGTGTTGCCATGTTTTGGGACACGTCAGGCCATTTGAAGTTGGCGGTCGCCATAATGCAAGTTGGTGATCGCCATGTTTTTGGAAGTTTCTACAAAGTTCTACGGCGGTCGCCACAATGGGAATTGGCGGTTGCCATGATAAAAGGTGGCGGTCGCCATTTTTGCCTAGGGTTTCTACAAAGTTCTATGGCGGTCGCCACAATGCAAGTTGGCGGTCGCCTTACTTGGGCAGCAAGTTTCGATGGTTCGAAGGTTCGAAGGTTTCGGGTTCAAATACCGAGCTTGGATCACTTCCCGAGGATCGTACTGAGGCACTATTCTATCTATTTTCATTATCGGATTCGCCTAAGATTAGGTGGGGTCAAATTGGAGTGTCTACAATCCCTCAATAGCACTGTATCTCCTACGGGGTAGTCATAGGAAAACAGGTGTCAATGGTCAGTAAAGGAATAGATATATGACGTAAAAACTCAATTGGCGCAAAAGAATGTGTAGAACTACTGTCTATAAGTGCACTAGCAGGAGTAGATGATATGACGATAGTATTTTCACTACTGTTGGCAAAGCCTCCGCGTCTTTGAGAGTGAGTGCATATTCCCGCACATAATTCCGACTCTGTGACTTGTTCTGATTTGGGCGACTTTGATCTTCTTGGCGAGTTAGTTGACCCTGAACTGGCACACCATTATGAGTCTGCGACCTTTAATTATGAAATGGCTACTGCCTTTGTTGTTCCCCTGCCCACTTATTCCTAAAGTATGTAGACATATGTACCAGTAGCCTATAGTTAAAGCATATATTCGGTGTGAGTAGACACCCAAATTTGACCCCGCCTAATCTTAGGCGAATCCGATGATGAGAACAGGTGGAATAGTGCCTCAGTACGATTCTCGGGAGGTGAGCCAAGCTCGGTATTTGAACCCAGTCATCAAAAACTTTCAAAATTTCTGAAACCAATGAAATTGTACCAAACCATCGATAACTTGTTACCTAAGTCATTGCCAGAAGTGGCGACCGCCATGTTTAT